>JAQGCA010002423.1:0-13988 GCA_034698945.1 Protaphorura quadriocellata | reverse complement strand
GAACACACCCAGTTTATCACACAAACACGTTCACAGAGGGAGTTCAAGTTCTCATAAAATGAAATGGGAACAGTTCCGTTAAACCAATTAATCACTTCACTTTCTCGGGCGTCCGGCTCTGAGGCTTACAGTTTTTTGGCGATGACACTAATAATTAAGAATCGGTAAACCTGTCAAGTTTTGAATGATTTCAGTAATTTTAGTTTGGTGAGGTCATTCAAGTATTACAGCATTTTAAATTAAGTAGCATAACAAGAGGGTTGAGTTCGCGTACTGTTTACTTTAACATTGTGAGATAAAGTGTTTTCTTCCCCCTTGGTTTATCTGTCAGGAAATGCCAGTCGAGATGATAACATTATACACATTTGTGTAAAGACAATATACATTGCTGGTTTTTGTTCTAAATCTCGATTTGTATACTATTTTTCACTACTCTTGTCGAGGGGTTTCGGTTTTGAGAAATTTAAATTAGGAATAAAAAAGTTTTGGAGTATTTATGGAGCACTTCAACAGATAATGATATGTTATAGCTATCATAGAATTTCAAAAGGAAACGTTCACTAATTTCAATTCAGATAGAACTATAGCTGAGATTGGATCACTCAAGTAATTTATTTAGTGTTTTAATTAATCATTTCTACCACATAGTATTCAGGGAACATCGTCCTGTAATTTCTTAAAAGTTTTACTTCCTAAACAGTCTGTTGTAATCGTAATAGTTAATTCTATTGCAGTTGGGAATTAATACATGCTGGCTTCTTCCTTATTCGTATTTCGTAACTATTCCTGGACAAAAATAGTGGATGATTCAACTGCAATTTAGCGGACTTGCATATAATGTATAAAGTTTTTTGCGTACGTCATTCATAAGTACTTAATTCTTAAACCTGTTTTGCGTTGGTGGGACTCACAAAAAACTCATGCTTGTTAGATTAGATCCTATGCTTGCTGAATCCATCTGACTGAGAATTGCGAATTAGAATTTGTCTAATCCGTCGCAGATTTGTTTTCATTCTATCTCAGAGAAAGCGAAAGTGTCCCATATTTAAAATATTGAGCTATTTCCATGACTGAAGCGTGTTTTAAATTCTCAACTTATAAGATTAAAACTATATATGGTTAGCTTGGCAGGAATGGAAGATTCGCATTTACGATTGATTAGGATTATTTTAATCAGGATTCCCTGTGACATGACATGACAAAGCACAGCTGTTTTGGAAGAGCTATTTCTCTCACCCTTTTTCATGTTAAACTAAACGGGTTTTATAATGCAATGCAAATTTGCAATAACATATTGTATTGACTAGCAATATTCTCCATGTACTCCCGTGTTAATGTAGTAGTTGTGTAAAGTTGCTCCCTTAGACAGATAGTTGCACAAAAATATACACCGGTAAAATTCCATGAGGTGCGTCATCGAGCACATGTTACAGTTAAATTACTTACAATGGTAAAAATACATTTATTTTTGAACAGTGACAATTTCCGGACCCGTGCTAGCGCTAAGATCTTTTGGTTGAGATTGGATTGACTGGTTGAGTTATTTGTGAGAGACGTCATGCTTGCAATTATTAGCTGTCAAAAAATTCATTACTTGAACCGATGAGACTTTGAGTTGTTTTTACTTTTCATACTTGTCTTGTTCCGAATGGCTTCCTGTTGACAATTTGAAAGTGTCATGAAGTAAGATGAGTGATTCATTCGTAATCTAAAGTCCGGTTGAACGATTGTTTTTCTTTTGTTCAAATAAATTGGATCGCATTCCCGATCGATTTGAGTTATCTGAGGGAATACTTTAATTGCAGTTAAGCTCATTTCAGTTTCAATTTGAGTTATTATAAACAATGGGAATCGGAAAGGCAAGCGCTAAACAAATTTGATTTTGTATTCTGAAAATAATTTTAAAAAAATCAGAGTACATTCATAGTTCATTTTAAACCGTATAAATAATGTAATTAATAAACTTAGCTGGCTTCAATCCAGTTTTAAATGACAATTTTTTTTTTAATATTATTTATTTTTATGTGTTCGAATTGTATTTGTTTCACACGATCATGTGAACATTTCTTATTAGCATTATTTATGAATTGTATAATATTTTATAACAATTTGATATTTTTAATTTTAGGTATTGCCGGACGCGATAGGAAACATCGCCTCAATAAAGTGTCGGATGGTATGCCTACGAACAGTGCGGAAGGGCCTCTAGTCTTCAGTTTAGTTAGGATTAGGATAGGCCCACGCTTTCGTCTAATTTTGGACAGTTGGAAGTGGAAAAGAAGGGACTGATTTTGATGAGAGACTTTCAACCCCTTCCTCCTCTGCCGGGTTTGTGGATTTTGTTGTCATTGTGTCGGAAAGAAAGAATTGTGGAATGATTGACATTAATTTGGCATGAATTCAATTCCAATTCAATTCCTCACATGCATGGCGTGAGGGTGCGTGAGCGTGGCTAACTACTACCGCTGACCCCTACTAAAAAGAGCACTGTTAACAATCCATCACATGCAAATACATGACAATTGGTGTTGGTCATCCTCCTTGAAGAGAATAACTAGACTCCAGGACTAAAAGACAAAAACTACTAACCATTCTTCGGACAATTACGGACGTAGTTTAAATAACCAAATAACAAATCCATTGTTCAACCATGCAATGCGTCCCGGCTGGATGAGTCAAGTTCATTCACACATGCAATCTTCCACGACGTCCTTGGACGGCGACTCTTGGCCACCAAATCGTCGACTGAGGACTGAGGAGGAAATCAAAGTAATAAAAGAAGCTCATGTCAGGATGGCCCTTCATGTTCAAACAACCTCCGTGTCATCACTGGAACATGCCGTTGACACCAGCGATGACGGTTCGTTTAATTAATTAAAAAAAAAACAATAACTTCTATATGACTCAAAACAACTAACATTTTATTTTGGCTTTCGTGTTCCAGCGTGCTTGCTGCTTTCTTATGTGTATCTGCAACCACTAGTATTTAGTAGATTAAGAAAATATGAATTCTGAAAATGTAGAATTTCGAATTGTAGATACGTCATTGAAATTTTTTTCCAAATCAACGACAGACTTTGAATTATAGCTTACGGTCGGCCAAGTATTATTTATCATCGAAAACGTACGCTTGAGTGCGATTTTTTGCGAAACTTAAGTGATTCAATTTTATATTATTCAAGGTGACAATTTTTGTCTAAAATTTTAAATGTTCTGTGCGAAATCGTCTTTGCTGCATAAATTGATATTTTCCATATACGCTAAAGCACACTACAGAGCTGTCAGACAGAGAGAAAATTAATATCCACCGAAATTGGCTAAGAATTTCATACTGATTTGTATTTGTAGAGTCGACCGCTGTCTTCGATTTTGCACTTGCACTATCTTGTGCGTAAAACCGGACAGTCAAACCCTATTTATTTTTAATGTCCGTCAAAATGACACGCTACTGTTGTTCCTCAATAAGTTGGAATGGAAAGGGAATGCACGAAATATATTCCTAATACGGACGGTATTAGTTAACAGGAATGTGTCACAATTAAATTAAAAGTTAAATATATAATTGGAGGATTTGGATATGTTTGCATCATCGCTCCTTGTTTTTATTGTTTTTTAACAAAACATTACTCCATTACTGAATTTGGGAGGACCAGGACCCTAGCTGGGGAAGACTTCATGTGAAATCGTTCAGCACAGCAGTAATGAGTGCGTAATGAATAATTTGTCAATACTATGACTAAAAGCAGGGAACGTACGGATATACGACATTTGTGTTAGAATGAATACACACACGAATCTATTAAAGATATCAATCATATGAATAGAGTTTGCGATGAATTTCGATACTACCTGAAAAAGTTCAGGATCTTCTTGTCTGAATCTTGCATCTTCAAGGAATTTGAAGAAAGTCACTCAGACGTTGTAGCTAAACATGTACTTTGACTGCCGCGTCGCCTCGTAGTGATAAATTCTTTGCATGAATTAGCCTTCTAACCCACATACTCTAGTGGAAAGATTTCCATGAAAATTCTTTGATAAAACAGGAATGGGCTGAGATTAAGTTCAGAGGTGAATATAATTAAGATATAAAGTTTGTTAAATACTTTTGCTACAGTAGTAGTCTAGAATATGCCAGGGATTCAAGACCACTTTGGACTTGAGTGAGATCCGGTGGATTTAAAAAGAAACAATGTCCATTTCAAGAATAATTGCCAAAATGGGTTGTTCAAACAGTGAGTCAATTGCAAGTGATAGTTTTTTTGACAGTGAGGTTGATGTGGATTGGAGAAGTAAGATTTCCTAAGTTTATTTTCGCCTTTTTTCCATTATAATCTCCTTAATGAACTTATTTTTTAACGTTGATCGTTGATTCATCAATGAAGTATGGATTTCGATGAAATTCGATTTTGTATTATCAGGATTTATGATCACCGGAATCAGAATATTAGGGTTCATGGAGTTAAGAACATTTTTGTTTCAATTCTTACACGATCAACCAAAATGAAAATTTATTGCAATTAATTTAATCAGAATTAAATTTTATACATTTTTTTGAACATACATATTAGTTAATTTGCCGGATCTATTTCCTACAGGCTAGAGAATAAACACATGCGCTCACCGAATTCGAATTGAATTGGATTGAATTGAATTCGAATTGAAACCCCTTTAAAAAAAACCACGCAAAATTACGGTTGTGTCTAAACGATTATATTAGGTGGTTTTACTAGTTGTATTATACTCCTCTAGTGAGCTGATACTTTCGAATAATATGACAGGTGATATGAATTTCAGAAAATAGCCTAAAACTTGCCACGCTAAATAAATTTGCCATTTTTTTATAGGATACTATTTCATAGCTGATATTGAAGTAAGTGTAATAGTAATATGACCCTGGCTAGGGAAAGTGGGACAAACTACGCTTATCATCTCAACCGAGACTCCAATTATTTGATACGTTCCAAATTAGCTGAAATATGCATAGTTGGATTATATTCAGTCTGATTTTTACTGTGAGGCAAGAGAGGTTCTTGACTCCAGGTTATGTGCAGCATAACATAGCTTATCAATTTCTTATTAAAATTAAGTAATATGACGACACAGTTAGCCGCAACGCCTTCTATTCGGCTTGCGGAT
Organism: Protaphorura quadriocellata; assembly: GCA_034698945.1. Classification (NCBI taxonomy): domain Eukaryota; kingdom Metazoa; phylum Arthropoda; class Collembola; order Poduromorpha; family Onychiuridae; genus Protaphorura; species Protaphorura quadriocellata. Next base: position 8,852 of record JAQGCA010002423.1, on the reverse strand, counting down.
GTCGTGAAAATGACGTGATTAAAAAGAGAGCAAAACAGAGAGAGATCATACACTGAGTACGTGTAGACAGACTTTTAAAAAATGTTCCTTAGTGCATCTGTTGCCCGGAACAAGAGTGTGTATGTCTGAGTATTGTGATGATCGTCACGATCAACCTGTCTGTAAAAATTCTGACGAAGAGTCATACGGGGATAATTTAATGACTGAGTTGACCGACATTCCCGAGTCAGCCAGTGCCTTCGAAATCCTGGTATTGAATCCAACTTTGATTGTAATTATGAGACAGGGGTACGCACGTGTTTGCTTTATGTGAGACATTAAAATTAAGTGGGATGGTTTTGAAGACAAATAAAAAACAAACGTCCGACACACATATCTGATTGGACATTCCTTCCTTTGCTTCCTCCTTTGTCAATTCAGTCGCGGTGTCAGGAAGTACAGATTTGGGCCAAACATCATGGCCAGGCCAATTCAAATCTTGTGAAGCACAGGACTTCACTTACTAAATCCGTCACTTTGTCATATGGCCCTGCTTGTTGTCGATATTATGACTAGAATAAGAGATGTACTGTATATTCGGCATTCGGTAGTCGACCTTTGACCGGAGTATTCAGCAACCACTCTGCTACTGTCTGCCAATATTCGGCCAATCCCCGAATACCTGGTCACCTCACTTTTATCATACGATGTTACTCAAAACCCTAGAACCGCTACTAAACTAACTGCTTGTTTCCCTCTGCCTTTGCCTTAATTTGTTTTGAGCTTGACGGTTTGTTCTTGTTTGAACCTCTTCGTTCTGGAGTTAAAGTTTACTTAAAGTGTGAACCCTTTCTGGCGACAGTCTGTCTGCCATTGTCTTTCCTCATTGTACGTAACATAGTACCTGCTTCATTCCTTGCGTCGTTTAAAGTTAAAAAATCGGAAGTGAAAATGATGTACGTGGGAAATCAATCTCCACGATTATCGGACGGAAGTGGGAATAAATTCATATTTTGGTGTTCCCCAGAAATGGAGTCTGTGGGGAGGTACGGAAGTGTTAACCAAGGGCTCATTGACCCACTCATCAGTCCTACCACAAGTCTTCAAGAGTCCGCGGAACAGAATGCCCTCAATGTGGACAAAATGAGAAGACGTCTGAGGTTCTATTTCATGAATCCTTTGGAGAAATGGCATTGTAATCGTCAATTCCCTTACAAGCTCAGTGTTCAACTCATCAAAATCTTCTTTGTTACAATGCAGGTGAGCTATTTTTGGTTATTTTTGGTCTCGCGATACAAGTGGTCGCGTACATGGGTGACAAAAGATAATCATGGCGTATTTACCATTGGGGTAGAGTGAGACTGTCTTTTCTTGAGTCGAGTTTCAAACATGTCATTATGGTGATCTGCGGAAGCCGTTGCGAATTGCTTTTGCACATTTTGTTTTTCGAAAACTCCTTCTGGCTTTATGTGACTTTTTCTTACTAACTTATCATAATATTGATAATCAGTTGAGTTTGGCATTGTTTATTTATAAACGTGAATCACTCAATTTTCTTAATGCAAGGAAAAACAATAATATTGCAATTTGCAGATTTGCAGATTTTCACTTTAAAACTTGACACTGACATTGAGGTTATCAGATATTTGCAAGCAAAGGAATGCAGATTTTTTAGTTATATCATATAACAATGTTAAATGCGACTTTGACGTGTTTCGTTTCAGCTCGTCCTATTCTCATCTTACCGCTATGCAAACGTGAACTATGCGAATGATAATAAGGTGTCATTTTCTCATTTGTTCATAATGGATTGGGATTCTAATCGTGAAATCACAAGTTATCCCCCGACCACTGGACCATTGGCTGTCTACACAAAGGACAGATTCTATCAGTATGTTGACCATGCCGTGAATGCTGTAAGTTAAGAAAAATTTTGTTTTTGGAATTGTTTTGTAATTTGTACTAATTTTAAAATTCTGTTTGATGATTTCAGTACTATGATATCAAAAATATTTCAATTGGGCCTTACTTTTACAAGAATGAGGATGGAACGGTTCCTTTAATAAAATTTTGTGCTCTCAATTACAAAGAAGGAACTATATATGGATTCAATGAAAGCTTCATTTTTGACAGTGATACTGTTCAAAACTGTTTGGACTTTCCAAAGATTTCGTCCTTTTCAAGTCGTACATTCTTTGATGATAACGATTTTAGTATTTGCTTCGATTCCCTGATAGAAGCAGAATTGTCATTCAGTCTAAAAACAGTAAGATTTCGTGATTTGGGACCATTCAAGTCTCCAGATTGTTTTCGCTTTGATCTAAAGGTTTGTTCATTTCTCTCATTTTATTCAATTTCGTGTTTGATCTAAACCTAACATATTTTCTTAATAGCTTACGTTCAACAATAAAGATCATGACGGTCAGATGCTCATTAATTTAGATTCAATATCTGAACGCTTCTCCTGTAAGGGAAATGCAGAATTCAAATGTAAGTGTGCAAATCCCAAACAAACAACAAATCCCTACGGTTTTTGAAGTTTGAATTTTTTTTTGAATCAGCTGCGAATCGGTTGGAGAAGATTGGGCGGACTAGTGTGAATGCGATTGTGATATTCATTTCAACTATCTCATTAGTCCTTTGTTGTCGCGCCATGTATCGGGCTCAACTTTTGAAAGCTGTAAGTCTGGTTGTGGTTAATTATTAGACATTAGTTCGGTGACTCTAATTTTATACAAGCCAAAATTACGATCAGATCAAAAAGTAGCTGTATATCAGATAGTCCGAAGACCAGCTTATTCATATCATTTTTCAATACCTTGATCCCCAGATATGATCGAGTGGGTTGGGATGACGGTTGTGTAAAATGTCCGTCAATATCTAACAAAAATTAAAAATATCTGGCACATACCAAATCTGACAATCTGTACTCATCAATTGTGTTCTTTATTTGCAGGAAGTTCTCCTCTTCTTTCAAAAGACTTACGGCCTTGACTTGACCGTAAAAGATAGACTTGAGTTCCTCAACTTTTGGTTCTTACTTATCATCTTCAACGATATTCTAGTCATTATTGGCTCTGCCCTGAAGGAACAAATCGAGAACAAAGTAAACAACTAATTTATGACTACTTGTACTAATTAATTAATTAATTAATTATAATTGTGTTTCGGTTAACTCATGTACTTTTTTTTCATTCTTAGGAACTGACTGGAGAGGCTTGGAATATATGTAGTCTGTTCTTAGGCATTGGAAACCTTCTGGTTTGGTTCGGAGTATTAAGATATTTGGGATTTTTTCGGACTTACAATGTTCTTATTTTAACACTGAAACGTGCCACACCAAATGTCATTCGATTCCTTTTGTGTGCCATTCTTATTTATGCTGGTTTCACATTTTGTGGATGGATTGTCCTTGGACCTTTTCATATGAAGGTACTTTTTTTTTCTTTGATGTTTGATTTTTTTTCAAAGTCTTTCAAATACGTATTTTGTTTTGGAATTTCAGTTCAGTAGTCTATCTTCTACTTCTGAATGTTTGTTTGCCCTCATCAATGGAGATGACATGTTTGCCACTTTTGCGGGAATGACGGGAAAATCAACCCTCCTTTGGTGGTTCTGTCGATTTTACCTCTACACATTTATCAGTCTCTTCATATACGTCGTACTCAGTTTATTCATTGCCCTCATCATGGATGCTTATGAAACAATCAAGTTGTTTTACACGGAAGGATTCCCAAGAACAGCACTTCAAGAATTTATTAGTGGATCTGATGTCCTTAATTCATCTGGTATTTCTCAAGTTATTGGTAACCCAAGCGGTCGGACGTCTTCTCATTGTCATCACCATGCACCTGAAGACATGGTCGTCGGAAATCGACGAGTTTCAGCCGCAGGATTTTTGGACACAATAGTTGAGACTATTTGCGGTTGTTCTACTCCTAATAGAAAGTAAGATAATCTGCTCCAAAGTTTAATTGTCAGTCATTTGGATGAGTTTGGGATACTGACTCCGAATCAAGTATTTGGTGGGTGTCTGAGAGTTTTAACATTTTATTTTTTTTTATTTTTTTTGGGACTAGGGAGTCCGTTACAAGACAAACGAGCACAGAGAGTCAACCCCTCCTCATTGCTTGACCTTTGCACTTTGTCTTAGCTCGGCAGAGCAGTATACGGAGCTCATCCAACCATCAAATAAAATTATGTTGTTCGACAAATCCTGGAAATGGAGTCTGGGACGAAGCCTAATTTAGTCATACAAACATAAAATTTAAGTATTAATTGTAACTTGTTATTACGGGAACGTGTACGGGATTTTACTAACTCTGTTGGCTTCCCTTCTTCTCAATCGTTTTCACAATGTACATTCTTATTTTCTAGGAATAACTTTAGTTGAATATTTTTTGAAATATGAAATATCGCTAAATTATAACAAAGACTTCAGCTTAACTTTCACTTGGCTCAGCTACCTTGGGTAGTAAACCAAGTTTCTTAGAAATTTTGTACTTCTAAATTAGTAATTTGTGTAGAAAACGTTAACAATACACTGAATTTGAAATATGTTTATGGAATATTGTTGTCAATGTTATGCTATGTCCAGAAATAAAATAAAAGTAACATTCGAATGCAACGATATAATGACTCCTTTATTATTGTAATCTCATCACGTCAATGAAATGTTTCAAAAATTTAACTTCAAATTATTCTATGTATACTGTACAAATCTTGTTGATAGAAGGCAACTCCCAAAGAATGTTCGAAAAGTTCTCGTAGATATGTTGGCGAAGAGTGTTCGCCTCAGCGATCATATCTTCATCGTCCCGCCATATTACTTCGCCTTTGTCGTGCGTAGCAAGTCCCGCATAAATGTCGTCATTGTCTGGTAAGTCTAACGGCTTCCTAGGAAGTACGTGGACATGGATATGCTGAAAAACAAATGAAAATGAATTACGCACTTAACTCTGGTTTTAAGTATTTTCGTTTTTGTTGCTGCATAAAACTCAGGTAATCTTTGTATACTTACTTCAACTGTCCGGCCAGCATCTGCACCATCTTGTACACAAATTGTGGTTGATGTGGCATTATGAACACTTTCCATTACTTTTTGAACTTGTGCAACTAGTTGGAACATGTCCGCTACTTCAACTGGTGATAGATCACATAATCTTGGCACCGGTCTTTTGGAAAGTACAAGGACGTCTACAAAAACAATACAAGAAACATTGATTATCAAAATAAATACTTCTTAAATTGTGCTGCATAGAAGACCAACGAAAGTGTTTTGAAAAATAATTGTTTAACTCTTTTAGAATTAGTATTTCTCAAATTAGGTTCAAGTGAAAAGAAAAGATGATTTCTATTGCATTTTGAAAATCAAAATCATTGCCATACAATGGGATTCCTCTTGTTTATTTAAAGTCAATAAGTCCCAGACTTCTAATAACATTAGCATATTCTTGTGCAGTTGTATACGAAGACTTTATTAAACTTACGTCCAGGAAGATAACATTTCTTATTCACCATCGCCACCGAATGATTAGAATACAAGAAAGCACGAGAAGTCTTCACGGAATGTTGACCAAAACGAAAGATTTCTTCTCCGTTCTCCAGTAACGGTAGAAACAATCTCTGGTCTCGATTCATCTCATAAATTGACGCCCTCCTGTGGACCATGACCGGCATTTTTTTCCTGATTGCATTTAGTTTTGACGCGCTTACTAAAACTGTCAACAAGGATTGACCATCTGCTGCTTCTGCACTGACTACTCCCCACGGGTCCACAACCTACGTAAATCCAAAGAATTGGTAATCATCAATGCTATGGCAAATTAGAACTTGAAGGGGTCAATTCGATTGAATGATTAAAGTTTCAGATTACTTTATCAAAAATTCTAATAAAACCTCATTCACTATGGAATGGTTTAACATTCTTCAGCAGTTAAAACTAAGAAAGGAGACACAAATTTCTAACTTGAAATAGTACCACCTGCCACTTTTCATTTGAATATGATTTCTCAACTCAGGTGTCAGTTTATTGTATCACTAGCACTTACCATGGAATGACCATACGATTTTCTCTTTTCATTGTGTTGTCCAAATTGAGCTGCAGCAATTACGTAGCACTGAAATAAAATGTAAAAAGGCATAACAAAATACGTGTTATAATAAAATAACGATTTCAAATCCAAAACCACAAATGTTTGCCTGATTTTCAATGGCTCGAGCTCTAAGCAGCGATTCCCAGTGCGCTCTTCCCGTGGGGACAGTGAATGCAGATGGATATGTGAGAACAGCAGCGTTCAAATTTCGTAGTTTCAAAGCGAACTCAGGAAATCGGACATCATAGCACTAAAAAAATAATAAAAGATCAGTTTAAAACTTCAAACTAAAACTTAAAGTCTATGCTATTCTACTTACAATTCCTAATCCAACATAACCGATCGGGGTAGAAACAGGACACTGGATCTCACTTCCAGCTAGCATTGTGTCACTCTCTCTCAAGTAAACACCGTCAACTGGACTCAGCATATCGAACAAATGGATTTTGTCATAAACAGATGTTATTTCCCCCGAATCGTCAATGAGGACGTGGGAATTAGAAATATATGGCTTTCCATCTGGCCTCATGTAAGGCTATAAAAAAAGAAACAATAATATTAATATCAAAAATAAATTATTTGATTTAATTCTCACAACTCTAATGTGATTGAGTTTCTGTAAATACCATTTTTTGGTGAAAACCACCCAAAGATATCCAAACGCCTAGAGAATCCGCCAACTCCTGATAACTCTTGATTAGTGGCCCATATATTGGTTCAGCTAACTCAAGCGTCTCCTCTTTGCTTCTGCCAATATAATCAAAAGCTTCCGGCAAGAATACCATCTGAATGAATTATAAAACAATTACTTTACTTCACTTCACTTCACTTCACACATCATTCATCAATTTCAAACAACACACTTCCAAAATAATTATAATTGTCGATAGACACCTCATTAGCCGATAATTCGACCCATTAGGTATCACAGTACTATTAAAGACTTACCTTGGCTCCATGCTTCGCTGCCCGTTTAATTTGCTCAAAACAGAAATTCTTATTAGACTCTTTTACATGGGTTGAACACATTTGCACCACACCGATCAATGTTTCTTCTTCTTCTTGTTCTACTTCTTCCGTATCAGTATCTGATTCTGTCCGAAGACTTGAGGAGTCTCCGTCAGAAAGACTCGAATGTCCATTTCCAGAGTCCATAGTGGCAGTACTTTTCAAAATGTGCTCCCGTCTAACAAGAAGACTCGACCTTCTCGGGATGTCAGATTCTACTTTCTTTACTCCTTGCACTGAATTATTCATAAAACATATTAATGTTAATAATGGCTACCAATATTTGCTCCACGCTTCGAAATATCGACACCAGGGACGGATACGTACACGGACAATTGCCCCTAGTCAACCCTTCCAATAAACTACGGTATTGGTAACTAAACATTAAACAATTTATTACGAAAGCCAATCCATTCTAACCTGGAAATGTTCATGAAATGTAACCAAATGTAAATGTAATATTATGTGTAATGTGCAAAGATTAACAGAACATTAAAAACGACATGTCCGTCAAAATACAAAATGCATCAAACTTTTCTCAGAATCCGGGATGGAATTATCAGAATATTAAACTAGAAGATTTCCATATTCCGGCGAGAATTTAAGTAACCAAAAATATCATTTCAGGATATGAATGTGGCTAAATTTTCCTGTGTAACTTTCATATCTTTGCATAGTTTCTCGCAAACCATTAATTTTGACGACTATTTTAGTCGTTTGAAGATTTTGTAATAATTTGTAAACATTTCTCAATATTTCGACAAGATTGGGGGAAGAGGAAGGAATTGTATTGGTACTCACCGGCTACCGCTAGCACCGAAAATGATTGTCGTTGTTGAAACTGACGAAGCAAAGGTTTTCTGAATAAAACAATTTGTTGTACGACGATGGCGAATTCCGTACTGTTTGTCCAAAGGGAATGTGTAAAAATTGGGCGGATAAAACTGAAAAAGAGCAAAAAAAAAGGAATAGATTAGAACAAAATTCTCTAAAAGGAACAGAGAATTTTGGAGTAGTAGTAAGCAAATCTTATTCTAGCTCTTTCGGGAACTATACCCACAGAGCACATTCATTTCAATATCATTGCTCACAAAAAGGGTTTCCAATCGGCCCATAAGTTGTACACATAATTTCATTAATAATTTGTACTATTCATTGTCTGATGTATGCGTAATAACTCCATTAGTAGGATAAGATATCCGAGATTTTTCTGTAACTTCGATAGCACATATCAAATAAACTGAATGATTCACTTTAGTTCTTGTCCATTCAGAAAGGTTACATCGATTTTTTTTCCGCTTCAATGTTGTATGTCAATAAATTCCTTAAGTATTTTCACAGATTGCAGTCCATAAATAAGAGGTATACCGTATATTCCAATGAGACAAGAATGTGAAAGGCACAAATCACAATCCCATTCCAAAACTTGGGTCGACGAATGAAAAGGAATATTTTGACCTGGATCTTGTCCATACGTGTTTCCAGTACCTTTTCTTGCAGTGAGTATTTCACTGCAAGAAAATCTTCAATCAGCAATATGTATTTAACGTTAAAGTAAATATTTAACCTTAAAGTGAATATTCAGGTTGGATTGGAGCTAACGGTGCGCACTAGAAATTTTACAAGTCTCCCAACCCAGGAGGGCATGTAAATCCCATGCCAGTCCATGTTGAAAAATTTTCTAAGTCAAAAATTTTTTTTCTACTTTTGGTCGAAAATTTTTTTGGTGACCTCGGATTTGACATCTGAGGTCACCATAGGTCATATGGG
>JAQGCA010002422.1:0-13988 GCA_034698945.1 Protaphorura quadriocellata | reverse complement strand
TTTTGTAATTAAAATTACAATTACCAATGTAATTGACCCAAGTCTACCATCCACGGCGTCTCTAATGATCACGCATACTATTTCTTACCTCAATTGGCAAATCAGAAGGCATTTCCAAAACACACTTGCAAATCCCGAAACCAACAGTAAGTTCACAAAAATTCTGTCAGTTTTGAACAGTTTCCACTTCTAATTTGACTCCCACACTTGTCGGGTAAGATTAGAAATTAAACTGTTCTGGTTTTTGAATTGAGGTTTAAAGAGTTATGGGAATGAGGCACTATTCCAAAGTACAGTCTGGAGTAAAACACAAAATTACTGAGGTTGGAAGAGTTTGGTTAATCTACTGAAAGTCCAAGTTTGCCCTACATTGTTGCTGTCTGTGTGGTCCCAAGAAAATGTGAATGTTGTATCTCAAAATAATTTCAGTGTAATGTAAAACCCCTTTCCTTTTCTTGTTAAACATTTCTAAATTGATTGTATGAACCACACCTCATTTTCCTTTGGTTGATTTGGAATGAGTTTTGACCTTTCCTTCCTCAATCACATGATTATTTATAAATTATGAGTTCTTTCGGTGTAAACGGACAAAAGTTTCTGGGGACAGCATATTTTCACATTTTCCACAAGTCGTTAAAAAAACTAAGATTTCTTCCTTACCAAACAATTGTACATCAGATCTTACAACTAGTGGTGACCGAGACCTGAAATATGGGTGGAGTTACATAGCATTCTAGATTTGTCATCACATGGTGGTTCAGTGTCATGAATTTCAGACTTTCCTCAAGGGAGTAGAATATAAGGTTAGGCCATGATTAGCCCGCTCTCGGAATTCGAATATTTTCACGAGGGGCGCCGATTCCCTAGTGCGACCTCACGAGAGAGCTTCCAACTCTGTTTCGACTTTGTATGCATGTGCTGTGCATTGGATTGGATTGGATTGGATGTAATTTTATTATAGTCATCAATAATCATAGCTCACACAATGTAAACATCAATGCACATGCCTAACACATGTATGCTGTGCTGTGCACTAACCGAATGTATATAATGAAGAAATACAAATAACTCTTAAAGTATAAATCAATGAATGGACTAATGGACACAAATTAGCAGTATTGCAGTACTAAGTTTATTATATTCAGGTTCACGAGAACCTGAGCAATCGTTGTGACTGAAAATTATTTCAAGTCAGGGCCCGACCTACCTTTGATATTTTATTTTGATTCTCGTTTGTTTCTCAATATGTCAATTCTTGTCTGGTTCAATTATTTGACTAGGGTTTTAAGACGAATCTGTAAATATTATTTTACTATAATCGGGTTTGACATTGAATTTTAATGGCCAAATTCTCCTGGCTTTAAAAATGGTCAAAATGTTTGTAAGTAGGTGATGTTGAGCTGGGACGCTGTTATTTTCTCGCTGGCAGAGTCAACAATAACATATTGGAGATGATCTGTACATTTAAACGGATATGAATTAATCTATGATGCAAACTTTTGAAGTACTTGAAATTTTGTAATACCTGCTTCCAGTGCCGTAAGGTTGAAATTGACCGCCTTGATATTTTCTTTCATGACTGAATCTGCAAAAAAAGTTTCGACACAATTTTTAAATTATTTTAAAAATCCTTGAAATTTATAATATTACCTAGAACCAGATGAACGACAAAAAATATGTCATTTTGTAGCCATGAACAGGTTGTATAAGAATCACGATTTTCTCAAAGAAATCAGATATTTTATATTTAAATATATTTAGATTTAAATCAGATTTATATTGATTCTCTTAGGGCCGATATAAATCATCATCTTTTTTATTTAAATCATCACTTTTTTTAAATCCTGATTTTGAACTGACTGAACTGCAGTTTTGACAAAAACTGCTCTCTCTCTTTGCTCACTTAATTTTACTACTTTTCTTACCTTTGCCGTGAGGTGATAGTAAGTCTGCCACGGTTTTCTTCCTTGTCCGGTTGGGGTGTCTGAGGTCAATTTCCTTCTCAGGGGTAATGACAGTAATTCGGTCTGAAGATCCCACTCGTAGTCGCCTAAAGTAAAGTGATCCGAACAAACTGTCGAATATTTTGTATTCAGTTTATCTTTCCTTTTGCACTTTGTGACCCAAACCGGAATTTTCGTCGGGAATCTGTGGAACACTAAATCTTCCCCGCTTGCTTGATTGTTTACTTTTCCGTCCATTTCTGAACTCAGCAACAGCACAAACAAAAACCATTGTATTTTTCTTATTTACGAGCTACGCATACTTTTCAGTTACACGAGACAACTTCTCGAAACTCAAAATGTTTTAAGCGTTTGCTGGACTGCGTTACTCAAAGGAACAATACCGCCGCAAAACTCTAAGCTCTCTCGTGACGTAGCTCTCCCTCGCTCGCCTCCCGCTCGAAATTTCTTGACGATTTTTCCTTGCCGCCTGTCTTGCTTATACCCATGGCCTAACCTTCTATTCTACTTCCTTGGACTTTTCTAATATTATCCGCCCTCACACTCCCTTTGTTAGTATATCCCAGTGGTGTCAAACCTAGTGTTGAGATTCTACATATACTTATTATGTAATGGGCTAAAATTTAGTACAAAATCAGTACGATGTTACTGATGCAATTCTATTCGCAGTATTTAGTTTTTGGAACCATTCCTAGTGATTCTGAGAAGTAAGTTTGTTTAAATAAGTAAGTTTAAATCACTTTGACCCAAATATGACAAACTCATTGTCCCGACCTTAAGCGGATAAAGTCAATATAAATTGCTTTTTACATTTAATTCACAACCGAACCCTGTGCAATGGACGGACTTCTATGTTTTATGTAGCCTGGGCAAATTTTTCCCACTTTTGTGCCAGGACGATTCTCAGCGTCATACACAAATATTAGGCGGAAATATCGATTTGGATTCGACAAATATGGGGTCTTCCCCAAAAATTAATTTTTGGGAATTTTTGACTTCTCCTAATGTAAGAAATACTTAGATAATACAACACATACTACTCTAGATAAGCAATCCCAGAAAAATCAATAACCATTTCTGTCCCCATGTTAAGGCATTTGATACGAGTTTTTTTTTGAATTTTGATAACGTTGATATGGGAATGTAATTACAAGTGCCATTTTGCCTATTAGCCTGCTACAAATTTACCAATCAGTCGGCTAGTACGGGCACATAACGAATCAATCTACGATTTGATTGAACAAATTGTAATTTTTGTTCTCCTGAATACAGTTGAAATTGTAAAATAATTTTATGAAGACTTACCTGTGATACGAAACGCCCTCATTGTGATGAATTATCGTCCGGTTACAGTTTTTAAGCACACAAAATTGCACCATGATGACTAAGAGATAAGGAAAATAAAATTTTAAAATAAATTTTGACTGGCCAAAATCTGGTGTCAATTTTTATTGGAGACGAAGAATGAGACAGAGGAATTGTCATTGTCATTCGGACCGTCGGAGTGAAAATTATTTCATTCAAACACCAAACCCCCGAATATTCGCACATGTATAAATATAAGGTCAATGAACTCCAACTGGGACCAAGCCTTTCTGGGTCGAATTTGTTCATTCATGAATTTCTCCCGTGCTACTCTATGCATCTCACACGACAAAATGACCGTTGCAATTATATTCTCATATCAACGTTCGCAAAATTCAACAAAAACTCGTATCAAATGCTTTAACGTGGGGACGAAAATATTTGTTTGGATTTCGTAATCCCCCATACCATTGCCATTGCCACTCTATATCTATTGTATTCTCTAAGTAGAAATAGCATTAATTTTATGTAGCCATGGGAACATAGTAAAGAAAGCGAGTTATGTGCCAATTATTCCATACCCCGGGCTTATTATTCCATACCAGCTATGGGAGACCGTGCCAATTTTTCCTACACCTTTTGTGCCAATTTCTTCAACATACTAAAATACATTGTGGAAAAAATTCGCACAGCTCTCGAACATTATTTTAAAAATTTGAGGCAGATTTTTGTAAGTTTCATCCATATCACTATATATCTATACTATCGAATTCTCGGCATCTCGGCCATACAGAACCATTCGGTTTCTACAGAAATCTATGAATTCATCGAACCCCCTAAAGCCCCTAAACCTCCTGGGGGTTTGAAAAAATAGAGAGTTTAAAAACAAATATAGTGTTGTTTCAGTTCCTTTTAGTTCCGGTTAGTTCCAGTTCCAACTGAAAACTAACGCAATTCGATTTAGTTATATTTAGTTTCTAACTCGCAATATATTTAGTTCCAGTTCTAGTTCTCGTTCCTACAATTTAGCAGTTTCAGTTCCATTAGTTGCGGTTCCTAATTAGTTCATATTTAGTTCATTTTTAGTTCCAGATTAGAATTAAAACGAATTCTCTTGGAATATAAAATTCCCACTTCCTTTGAGCTGGTCAAGATGGAATTATAGACTTTTCGTATTCTACAGGGTAGCACGTAACCTTTGCGCCCCTGGCCAGAACAATCGGAGAGAGTTGGACAATATGTGAGATACGCATTTTGTAGAGAATTTTATGGAGGATCTAGGGAGCTGTTCCGCTTGACAATCCGTTGCGTGTAGTGGCGCTGACGAGCGCTTAAGTAAAAATCGGCATGAAAAAACGGATTTTTCAACGGTAATTTGATAAAAACACGCTCAAAATAATTTTTTTTTTAAATCTGCCGATGCTATCTTTTTTGCAATATTTTTGTGCAATTTTCAAAATTTTGTTTGACTGGTTTGGAGAAAGTCGATTTTTGGTTTGCAGCGCATTTCTATGAAAAAAAAATCAGATTTTTCCCTTCACATGCGTGGGTTCCAAATACGTAACAAAATTTGGCATTATCTATAAAATAATAGTAATAAAGTTCGTCTTAACTTGAATGAGCCTTCTTGTTCAAAAATTCTTCATAATATGTTGGTATGAGCACTCCTTAATTGATTTTAATTCAAGACACATTTTCTATCATCTAGATACGTACTTTATGTACAATAAATTTGAACGACTATAACCCGAAGTGCAAGGAAAATATGAATTCCAGAGAAATTTGTAGTAACTGAAAACATTCTCACTCAACACATTTAGGGTTGCCGTTTCGAATCGGTTTTCTATTTATCAGATCATTAACCTGAGTCATTGAGAAATGTGAATTTTTGAAGTGGACTGCGAAATTTACATTCGAGAAATCTCTCTTGTCAAACTCATTTTAACTTCAATTTGTTTTTCATTTCCGTATGCTAGACATTATCATCCAAGTGTGAGTATTTTAGGTTTATCTGATTTACCAGCATATGTTTACGTACTCTCAACTCTGAGGAAAGACCGAAAGGTATGTACGAGGGTGGTCCAATATGTAATGACCGTACGCGCCTGCGCATGCGCCAGAAACTCAAACAAAATTTCACATTTCCAAACATGCGATTTGAAGTTTCTGCTCTGAATTTGAGCAGAATCGGTCGAAGACTCTTTGGTGGGGAAAAGTTTGAACTTTGGAAACGGGCATGAACAAGAAAATACACAGAAATTTAGGATTTCTAATTCTAATCAGATTGACCTCAAGCAATTCGCGTTCAAGTAAGGTCCACAGAATGTTGGTCAACTATAGCCTTAAGTATGTTTCGTCACTACAAATATTTTGATGCTTGATAGTTTCGTTCAAGATTATGAATGATAGGCTTGAATTTGGAAATTCCGGATTCGTCAAATCTCAGATATTGAAGTACAAAGCCCAATGAAAGTCCAAGAAATGATAACACCTGAGTAAATATTTATGGTGCGAAATTTAGCCAAGAACATGGGCTCTTCAGAAATGGCTAGCACCAAATGTTGGCTGCATATTTCGATGTGATTAAAATATGTGCGGATTGCGTCGATTCCATTTTGAGCGATTCTAACAAACGAGAAATGGTTCGGTTCGGTAAGGTAAAATTAAATTTGTTCCTCGTCAACCTGACTTTTTTAACACCCTGGTCACCGGGAACGGCTCCTGGTGTTTCTATTATGAACCTAAAACATCAATCCAATCAATGGATTGCATACAACGTAGCTCTCCGGCTCCGATTGAGAGCATAAAGGGAAAAGTCAGTAGGGATGGTCATCGCGAATTTATTCCGAGACTCTGAATGTATAGTGATTCTCGAGTTATGGCTCCGAAAACCTCCATTACTAGTGCAAGTTTTGCCAAGACGACGAGAAATTTTGGTGTAGGTGTAGCACTGTCGACAAGAAACCGAGAGTAGACGTCTTTTTCACAACTGGACCGGTCACAACACCCATTTTGCTCGGGCTGCCATTTTGTATTCGACATCCAAGAACTCTACCCATTCTCTTAAAATTTGGCCCTGACATCTATTTATTACCTACAATTTTCCAATTCGAAATATTGATCCAAATACACTTGTACCGAGGTGTCAACCAAAAAATTAAGTAACAAAAGCCAAGTTTAAACATCAATTTTTCAAAAATGTCTCATCGATTCTGGTCAAATTTGGAGCATAATTTTCTTGTAAAATAAATTAAATTTTGAAATTTAAATAAAGGTTCTGGCGCATGCGCAGGCGCGAAGGGTCATTACATATTGGACCACTCTCGTATATGTGTGGCATGGGATTGACTTTGAAGTCTACGCCTGTGGGCACAAAATTCAATTAAGAGAAGATAACGACATTGTTTTCGACTTTCTTCAATGTGTTCAAATATCGATTTGGATTCGAGAAATATGGAGTCTTCCCCAAAAATTAATTTTTGGGAATTTTTGACTTCTCCTAATGTAAGAAATACTTAGATAATACAACACATACTACTCTAGATAAGCAATCCCAGAAAAATCAATAACCATTTCTGTCCCCATGTTAAGGCATTTGATACGAGTTTTTTTTTGAATTTTGATAACGTTGATATGGGAATGTAATTACAAGTGCCATTTTGCCTATTAGCCTGCTACAAATTTACCAATCAGTCGGCTAGTACGGGCACATAACGAATCAATCTACGATTTGATTGAACAAATTGTAATTTTTGTTCTCCTGAATACAGTTGAAATTGTAAAATAATTTTATGAAGACTTACCTGTGATACGAAACGCCCTCATTGTGATGAATTATCGTCCGGTTACAGTTTTTAAGCACACAAAATTGCACCATGATGACTAAGAGATAAGGAAAATAAAATTTTAAAATAAATTTTGACTGGCCAAAATCTGGTGTCAATTTTTATTGGAGACGAAGAATGAGACAGAGGAATTGTCATTGTCATTCGGACCGTCGGAGTGAAAATTATTTCATTCAAACACCAAACCCCCGAATATTCGCACATGTATAAATATAAGGTCAATGAACTCCAACTGGGACCAAGCCTTTCTGGGTCGAATTTGTTCATTCATGAATTTCTCCCGTGCTACTCTATGCATCTCACACGACAAAATGACCGTTGCAATTATATTCTCATATCAACGTTCGCAAAATTCAACAAAAACTCGTATCAAATGCTTTAACGTGGGGACGAAAATATTTGTTTGGATTTCGTAATCCCCCATACCATTGCCATTGCCACTCTATATCTATTGTATTCTCTAAGTAGAAATAGCATTAATTTTATGTAGCCATGGGAACATAGTAAAGAAAGCGAGTTATGTGCCAATTATTCCATACCCCGGGCTTATTATTCCATACCAGCTATGGGAGACCGTGCCAATTTTTCCTACACCTTTTGTGCCAATTTCTTCAACATACTAAAATACATTGTGGAAAAAATTCGCACAGCTCTCGAACATTATTTTAAAAATTTGAGGCAGATTTTTGTAAGTTTCATCCATATCACTATATATCTATACTATCGAATTCTCGGCATCTCGGCCATACAGAACCATTCGGTTTCTACAGAAATCTATGAATTCATCGAACCCCCTAAAGCCCCTAAACCTCCTGGGGGTTTGAAAAAATAGAGAGTTTAAAAACAAATATAGTGTTGTTTCAGTTCCTTTTAGTTCCGGTTAGTTCCAGTTCCAACTGAAAACTAACGCAATTCGATTTAGTTATATTTAGTTTCTAACTCGCAATATATTTAGTTCCAGTTCTAGTTCTCGTTCCTACAATTTAGCAGTTTCAGTTCCATTAGTTGCGGTTCCTAATTAGTTCATATTTAGTTCATTTTTAGTTCCAGATTAGAATTAAAACGAATTCTCTTGGAATATAAAATTCCCACTTCCTTTGAGCTGGTCAAGATGGAATTATAGACTTTTCGTATTCTACAGGGTAGCACGTAACCTTTGCGCCCCTGGCCAGAACAATCGGAGAGAGTTGGACAATATGTGAGATACGCATTTTGTAGAGAATTTTATGGAGGATCTAGGGAGCTGTTCCGCTTGACAATCCGTTGCGTGTAGTGGCGCTGACGAGCGCTTAAGTAAAAATCGGCATGAAAAAACGGATTTTTCAACGGTAATTTGATAAAAACACGCTCAAAATAATTTTTTTTTTAAATCTGCCGATGCTATCTTTTTTGCAATATTTTTGTGCAATTTTCAAAATTTTGTTTGACTGGTTTGGAGAAAGTCGATTTTTGGTTTGCAGCGCATTTCTATGAAAAAAAAATCAGATTTTTCCCTTCACATGCGTGGGTTCCAAATACGTAACAAAATTTGGCATTATCTATAAAATAATAGTAATAAAGTTCGTCTTAACTTGAATGAGCCTTCTTGTTCAAAAATTCTTCATAATATGTTGGTATGAGCACTCCTTAATTGATTTTAATTCAAGACACATTTTCTATCATCTAGATACGTACTTTATGTACAATAAATTTGAACGACTATAACCCGAAGTGCAAGGAAAATATGAATTCCAGAGAAATTTGTAGTAACTGAAAACATTCTCACTCAACACATTTAGGGTTGCCGTTTCGAATCGGTTTTCTATTTATCAGATCATTAACCTGAGTCATTGAGAAATGTGAATTTTTGAAGTGGACTGCGAAATTTACATTCGAGAAATCTCTCTTGTCAAACTCATTTTAACTTCAATTTGTTTTTCATTTCCGTATGCTAGACATTATCATCCAAGTGTGAGTATTTTAGGTTTATCTGATTTACCAGCATATGTTTACGTACTCTCAACTCTGAGGAAAGACCGAAAGGTATGTACGAGGGTGGTCCAATATGTAATGACCGTACGCGCCTGCGCATGCGCCAGAAACTCAAACAAAATTTCACATTTCCAAACATGCGATTTGAAGTTTCTGCTCTGAATTTGAGCAGAATCGGTCGAAGACTCTTTGGTGGGGAAAAGTTTGAACTTTGGAAACGGGCATGAACAAGAAAATACACAGAAATTTAGGATTTCTAATTCTAATCAGATTGACCTCAAGCAATTCGCGTTCAAGTAAGGTCCACAGAATGTTGGTCAACTATAGCCTTAAGTATGTTTCGTCACTACAAATATTTTGATGCTTGATAGTTTCGTTCAAGATTATGAATGATAGGCTTGAATTTGGAAATTCCGGATTCGTCAAATCTCAGATATTGAAGTACAAAGCCCAATGAAAGTCCAAGAAATGATAACACCTGAGTAAATATTTATGGTGCGAAATTTAGCCAAGAACATGGGCTCTTCAGAAATGGCTAGCACCAAATGTTGGCTGCATATTTCGATGTGATTAAAATATGTGCGGATTGCGTCGATTCCATTTTGAGCGATTCTAACAAACGAGAAATGGTTCGGTTCGGTAAGGTAAAATTAAATTTGTTCCTCGTCAACCTGACTTTTTTAACACCCTGGTCACCGGGAACGGCTCCTGGTGTTTCTATTATGAACCTAAAACATCAATCCAATCAATGGATTGCATACAACGTAGCTCTCCGGCTCCGATTGAGAGCATAAAGGGAAAAGTCAGTAGGGATGGTCATCGCGAATTTATTCCGAGACTCTGAATGTATAGTGATTCTCGAGTTATGGCTCCGAAAACCTCCATTACTAGTGCAAGTTTTGCCAAGACGACGAGAAATTTTGGTGTAGGTGTAGCACTGTCGACAAGAAACCGAGAGTAGACGTCTTTTTCACAACTGGACCGGTCACAACACCCATTTTGCTCGGGCTGCCATTTTGTATTCGACATCCAAGAACTCTACCCATTCTCTTAAAATTTGGCCCTGACATCTATTTATTACCTACAATTTTCCAATTCGAAATATTGATCCAAATACACTTGTACCGAGGTGTCAACCAAAAAATTAAGTAACAAAAGCCAAGTTTAAACATCAATTTTTCAAAAATGTCTCATCGATTCTGGTCAAATTTGGAGCATAATTTTCTTGTAAAATAAATTAAATTTTGAAATTTAAATAAAGGTTCTGGCGCATGCGCAGGCGCGAAGGGTCATTACATATTGGACCACTCTCGTATATGTGTGGCATGGGATTGACTTTGAAGTCTACGCCTGTGGGCACAAAATTCAATTAAGAGAGGATAACGACATTGTTTGCAACTCTCTTCAATGTGTTCAAAAATATACTAAATACTGTGAAGACATCCAATTAATACATGTTTTTGCAATGCAGAAACAGCAGAATGCAGGGCTGTCGGCGGACAAGACGGATGTTTCCGGGTTTGTCCCTCTTGCGTTGTAACGTAGACTTCAAATCACGCCGTGGCATTTACTGAGGGCTTTTCATTTTACTAATTTTCATTATTGACTTTCAGATATTTGTACTGTTATTCCTCGTTATTCCTCACGTTGCCCACATGTGAATAAAACAGAGTATATTAGTATTAGCAAAATACTTTGTCTTCGTCCAAGTTCATTTCTTGAGTTCATTTGTAGGGTTTTCTATCTCCAGAATAAACTAATTTTAAAGTTCCTGGGAATAAATTCGACTGCTTGGAAACTGTGGACGAAGACTTGGACGTGGTGGTGGAGGCATATTTCTTTCGACTTTGCATAAACGTTTGTCCGAGCCCGCAGACTGGAAGGAAACCGTAAAATATGACCGTCATAAAACTTTTACTCGTGTTAATATTATATTTATGTCATCGAATCCAGGAACCATCATTTTCTTACTATTGACTAAAGCAGTAGTGAAAGTTTTAGCCGTTGAGAGAGGCGAAGATTGGGCGATTTGATTTGTGATTCATGTGTGAATGGCAAATGGTTCCCCCATGACATAAGTTTTTGAAAGAAGGTTGGAAGAGAAAAAATTCTACAACTGTCGTAGGGTGTCACACTATTTTCGAACTCAAAGTTTTTGTGCGAGGCAAAGATATTTTTAGATTGAAACGGGTGCGTTTTCATGTGCTTAACTTCGTTCAAATGAAAATAGATTTGTCCGGAGAGGACAGCAAAAGTTAGGAAACCTTTCTAGATCTGTCGAGTGTTGAATTTAATATTGGATAATAATAATGTCTTTTTTGTTAGCTAATAATACACTTTCCTGAACTTTAATTTTCTTCGCAATCCATGTACAGGGCGGTGCAGAATTGAGAAAGGCCGTTATATCGAGAATATCCTTCGCTAATTGTACAATGAAAAATTCTAAAAATAACAAGTTCTTTTGATATTAAAAATATTTTCTTTCGAAAATATAGTCTATACTTTGAAAACTAATTTAATTTTTGAAAGTGTTGCGACACCCTGTGATTTAGTTTCAGTGAAACATATTAAAGACTTTGAAAACGCGTTGGAACATTGGGAAGAGTAACTTTATGTGGGAGACAAGATGTTTTCGCTCTGAAATCCTAATCAAAATTTAGACGCACGACATGAGGATGGACGGAGAAAGTTCAACCGGTTTCCTTTCCATTTCCAGACATACATTATATCACATGGAACTGAACAGAATTGTGTTGGCATTTCACAGTAAGATACTTTGCTGGAGGCACTAAAACTCAAAAGAATGATATGATGAGAATGACGAAGTCGGTTGCTTTGGTTTCTAGTGAAAGCAGACACGGCTTACGAATTCCGTTGAGACAACGGGAAAGTCAACTCAAGTCTGCACTCACGATCACACGGCCAGAACCGAAGTGTCCACGCGTTATTGGAACTATGGCAAATGTCTTATGTTCACCTATTTTTTTTTGCAACTCATGAACTATGTTTTTTCTCCTCTGTCATTCCTACAAAGTGTAATCCAAATTCCAATAGTTTAGTTAAACAGCGTGCTTCATTAAAACTTCCCTCCGCAGTCGGCCACCTTGTATCCTGTAGATGAATTTGGCACTTTGATTTTGGTGCTTCATTTCCTTCCTCCAATGACTTGGAAATACTGTGAAACGGAAGTGCTTATGGTTAAAATGATCTAATAAAGTTCCTCCGGTTCGAAATGAACTACCTTCTCCTTGTTCCGTTGAAACATAAGAGAATGTCTGCCAAAATCTCCGGTCCTTTCTTGCTGCTTTGAATAAATTAATATTCATGAACTTACTTTTTCAATATCTACGTAATCAGTCACACTTCCTAAGCTTTAGGTGACAGCGTCTGTGTTACTTGGACGATTCAGCTGGTCGTGATTTCTCATCTCGACCTCGAAATACCCATACTCTTTATGTGAGCATTTCCTCTCATTTTAGCAACTCCATTCCTTAGATTTAATCCTGACTCTACATGCCAGTACAGACTTAATTTATGTACTAACATATTTTTAAAGAAAATGCAAGAGCGGAAGTAGTTCTTACAAACATTGGAAAATTTATTAAAATGTGGAAAGTAATAGAGGGAAGACAAATTTTTCACCTTTGTAACATGTCGTTATGAATATAAATGGCAGCATTCAATAAAAATAAAAAACTACTTACTTTCGCTCACTGATCTAATCTAATGTGCCACACACATTTTACGACCGTTTCAAAGACAAGCTAAGAACGAAGTAGAGTTTCAGAGTCTGTGTGCAATGGATTGTACGTGAACGTTAACTCATCGAATTTCCAGACTTACATTTTAAACTAAATGAGATCGGAGCTCCAGAAGGGCAAAGTGTGGTTGATAATAATATTTGCATTCACGTTGTGCGTTGAAACTCAATTGATTTGCATAAAAACCAAATTCAACCTATCCACTCCCAATCTGAGATTCCTTGCAGGAAAGACAATTTAATTGAATTGATCATCCGTGAGAAATACAATTCCGTGTCTTCAGTAGAACGTGCAGAATTAAATATCCTTGCATTTTTGTAAATTGGTCACCCGGGAAGAAAAACACCTAATTCGCATTCACGTTTATTGGTAAAGACAGAGTGGGGTTAACCGACGCTTTCCAAATCAAGTTTTGATGGGTCTTGCATCAACAGGGTGGCTCATAATCATAACCATTTGTTTAACTTCCCTTTCCCTTACCCTCTGTGATAAAGTCAGATGTGTAGATATAAATTAATTCATAAAATGATGATGCCCACGTTATGTGTGAAAAATTTACAAAATATACCTGCCACTTTTCCCTGGATACCTCCAGTGTGAGCTTCGACAGAGAATGAACAATGAACGTTTTGATACACCCTATACGGATTTAAATTTTTGAAGCTTCAGATCTGGTACAGAAAATAAATCTCTTCAAATTCCATCCTTTCTTTTCCACATAAAACTAAACTACGAAATGAGTTCAAAGAAATTCAGCAAATACTACACAGAACGGAACCAACCCACAGTGGTTCAAAAGGGGGGAAGGCGAGAATGAGAAATTCTCTCGTCCACCTGACTCATGAGAGCGGGAAGCAGAGGGCATCCGTACGTTATGTGTCCGTACACTTTTACCAGTGCTAAACATTCTCACCACCTGTACAAATCTTTTAATTGTACTACGCAGTGCATGATCGACCCCAATCCTTGTGTCAATGACCTTCAGTTTATATATTAATTAAACGTTAATTTTAAAAAAGTGACTAAAAGTGACCGATGCAATCGATAAACCAAAGAGAGTAAACGAGGTGATTTCAGTTTTCAAGAGGTCTCAATTCGTGTCAACAAACTAAAAAAACAACCTCTGGTCGAAAATCACTGTT
>JAQGCA010002421.1:0-13989 GCA_034698945.1 Protaphorura quadriocellata | reverse complement strand
TTATTATGAGCATACGAATAAGTTGATCGACCTCTGACCTGGCTTATTTTTTCTTGACGGAACAAATTCCGAGGACACTATAAAATCCTCAATTGTTATTAGATTTCAAGTTGTTGTATTCCAGAGATTCGCTCTCTAACTCCGGTGCAGTAAAAAAAATATCAAAATTTATTTTATCTGAAGACAAAATTGGAAACAAAATGCATTCAAATAAATTAAATATGGGATTAATTTTCTTCGTTTTTGGAATAGTAAGTTTGCCAAAAAGACCTTACCACTTTTGTGCCAAGTTGTAGCTACAAGTTAACCACCAAAAAAATTTTTTGTTCTAAAATTTTAGATTTTCTTGGCAACAACGATTGCGGCTCCTCCACCGAAGTCTGAAGAAGAATTTATTGAAGATGCAGAAGAACATGGAGCTCTGGAACAAGAGGTTGACCTGGATGATGACGAAATTTATGGAGAGGACGCTATTGACGAATTTCGAAAACAACACCCTTCTCATGGTGATGATGACGTGGAGGACTTCGAGGTGCACGAAAGACCGCCCCCTGGAGGTGACCTCGTCCAAGGCAATCACGGTCAGGACAATCATCAGGATAAAGAAGAGAGCGAGCGATCAGGTAAATAATTCCTGGGGTCAATTGACAATTACATGCTGAACATAATTTTAGAATTCGTCGGTTCGAAAACAAATTCAAAATTTTAGATTTTGGTCGAAAACATTTTTGAAATATCTTATATGAAGAGAAACTCCATTTTCTACTACTAGAGGTGCGTCTCGTACCACAAACTCCAATTTTGAGAACACTGTGATATTCGACCCAGGTGATTATGAATTAAATGTTTGAATTTTTTGAAATTAATTAGATTTTGAAAATTACAGTGGAGGATTTTGAACGTGATTTGAGCGGAAAAGAGTCTGAGAGCGAAGCTGGTGCTGAGGCAGAGGGCGTGGGCGAAGATTTGGGCGAGTATAATTACGAAGATGACGATGAATTGTATAATGACTACAGTTATGAAGATTGGTATGGACCGGACGGTGATGACGACAATTTCGGACTCGGTGAAGATGATGAAGATGAGGATTGGTACAGACCGGACGATACTGACGAAAATAATTCACAAGATGCTAATGCCGAAGCTTTCGGAGTCGCAGAAGGAAACAAAGGAAAGGAGAAAGAACAATAAATATTCGTGATCCCGGAAGTCAAGCCAAGAATTTTAATCACTTTTAAATTTTAGAATTTATGACTTGAACTTTTGATTTGTCATTTGACATATCTGTGACTGTGACACAATATGAACAAATAATAATAAATTCATTTAAATATTGCTCCAGGTCGATGGTCTCACGATTCTTCAACGTCGATTAAACGACACAACTCGCGGCCTTTAAATGAAATTAAAGAATTGTGATTTAATTTCAGTACAAGTTGAAATTATTTTGCTCTTGCTGAAATTGTCTGCGATTCTTTAAGATATTCGTAGCGTTATTATCGAATTATCGAAATGACTACTGAAATTCAAAATTAATCGGTCAGATTTCAGATATCGGTGCTGGAAATACCATGGAGACGAATGAAACAAACATTTTTTACTGTGAGATTTAAGGGAAAAATGTTGTGAGAATTT
The DNA here is from genome assembly GCA_034698945.1 of Protaphorura quadriocellata. Classification (NCBI taxonomy): domain Eukaryota; kingdom Metazoa; phylum Arthropoda; class Collembola; order Poduromorpha; family Onychiuridae; genus Protaphorura; species Protaphorura quadriocellata. The sequence continues at coordinate 12,354 of JAQGCA010002421.1, read as the reverse complement.
TACAACTTCAGTCACAAGATAAGAATTTCTGCAGTGATTTAATTTCAACGTGGATCGTTTCTGCTTTCCACCGTAAATCCTAATTAGGATTCATTATATTTAAGTTCGTTCATACCTAAAAGAATGAATACAGGTACAGAAGGAATGCATGACCACTTGGCGGCCTTAGAAGCAGGAGGACACCACGTGGTGGGCATAGAAGCACACTTGATGGCCATAGAAGGGGGATCCACCGTTATGGGCGAAACCGTTATGAGCGAAACCGTTATGGGCGAAAAAATACCATTATGAGCGAAACGCGGGAAAATTATGCCAACAGGGTTGCCAGTTTCTCTAAACTACCAAAAGTCAATACTATATTCTCACTGTTATCTATTTTTATTATATATTTTTAACAAACTAAATAATAATAACTTCAGTGGTAAAAGTGACAGTTGAGTTCCAGCTACTCCTTAGTTACTTGAACTCCATCGTTCTTTCTGTCTCGACTTTGTTTAAAAAGAAAACAAGTGGAGAAACGGAATATTACTATTGCTTGAAAAGTTGTGGTTCATTTGTGCATTTGTATTGTGGAGTTGCCCTTGCAATGGTTCCGGAGGAGCGGACGACATATTTTTGCGTTGGTTGAACTGATACAAATTGTTCAACGCGAAACGGACATTCAAACTGTGAGACCGAAGTGTTTTTAATGCCACTACACCCAAGAATCGCAAGTACTGAATTCTCGAAGATAAAATTGTACGATTGAAATCTGTAAAGTAAAGTATTACATTGCTGGAATACACGGACGAAATTTTGTTCATTTTCCATTTAGAAAATTAGGCCTAATAATTTTTCGTGAGTTGTATTTTATTTTTCTGTACTTCGTAAATGTGAATTGTGATGTTTGTGTGCTAATTTTACTGTTGAATTTGTGTTGTGATAAACTAGTGTTGTAGAATTCAAAATAAGTTCAAATTCGGTTTGGAGGAACTGGCAACCATGTAGGCATTATTTTCCCGCGTTTCGCTCATAACGGTACTTTTTCGCTCAACGGTTTCGCCCATAACGGGGTAACCCATAGAAGGAGGAGGAGTCCATGACCACTTGGGCGTGGGTCTACAGCAAAATCATAATTATAGAATGCATAGGTAGGTGGAAGACAAACGTACCAACATCCATTGGAACAACAACCCAGAGGCGCCCAAGAAAATGCACCAAATCTTTGTTGCTGTTGTGGTGAACTCCACATTGGTCTTTCCGTAATGGTAGTTTTTGAAATTGTAAGCTTGTAATATATATTTTTTTAAATTAAATATCATGGGTCTGTTTTTTTATGTATTGAATTATTTCACAGATTGCTTATATTAATTCAATATGGTCTGGTGAAACTACATTTTATCGTGGTTAGTTCAATTCTCTTTAAAACTTTCATTTATCAATAAACAGGTTAGAAATTAAAATATTTTAATTAATATTTTCAGACACGTTCTTTGTTGCGGAATTATTCTTCGATTGACACGGGTCAATCGGCGCCTCTTTGATGCTCCTTATTTTCAATTGCATTGCATGGTAATTTCATATATCTACATATATATACATATATCTACTAAAATGTCAACGTATGTTGGGCATAGAAATATCTGAATGTTGATTTTTTTTATTTGTTGACTAGGAGCACAAGGTGATGACGACAGTGAGTCACGTGGTTGGATGGATCCCCGTACTGGCTGATGCGATTTACATGTCTGTGTACTTGGCCTATGAGGACTATGGCTCTAAACGTTCTTACTACTCTATTATTTTCCCATTTGGAGTCATATTATCATTGGGATGGAGGATTTACCAGAGCTTTGTGATCTACTATTCATATTCCGGACGATATGCTCGGAGGAACTCATTGAATCAAGGAAATACTGGAAGATATGGTCAGAGCCAGATGAACTATGGTGCTGGTGCTTATGGGGGATATCCAGCTCAACCCAATTATGGATATCAGCTCATGGCGGAAGCAGTGGATTTGGTCAACCTAGTGGATATGCCAGATATGGTACCCCTCCTCCTGCCTACGGACACTACGGTGGTTACGGCCGTAATTAATCTATGTATTTATGGGTGAGATGAACAAAAATATTTGTCTCGCTACCACAAATGTAGATAGGATTTGATACATTGCATTGCGCCGATATTTATATTTATGAGAAATAAATGAACGAATTTTTAACCAACTGCAGAGATTCTGGTACGACACTTTTCAATTTATTCCAGCATAGTGGAATTGCATTAATTAAGCTTGATTTATTTGTACAGTAAAAGTTCACATTTTAGAATTCAGTAAGGATGATGCTTCCTTACCAGGGGCAAAGGTTAGTTGCCGCCCGTAGTTTGAAGATTAATTCCACAAAATTTCGTTTACTAATCGTATCCCACAATCAACCAGTACTTTTTTAAATTGAAAACACCTATATTATCTTAACAAATCAAAATTAATTACAAATATCAGCATTACTACCCAACATAACTTGACAACTCTTTCTTACTAGGTAGGCTCGTAGTTAATGATTGAGTCTGTTATTCCGCTGCGACACTATTACGAGTATGACCCAAATTCCCAAATAAATCCTAAGAAACTTTGAATAAGGAATCCTCACAAAATTTAATTGTCATCTGAGCTCTTTCTTTAAGATCGGTAACTGTACCCAATGGTAATCGGTCATCTGAAATTTTCTCAACGTGTTCCTTCGTTTGCGAGTAAATCGTTTGTATTAGCTGGAATTGCAACTGGAAATCTTCTTCCGTTTTCTCAAGACATTCCATTACGATGAATCCAATTTTAATCATTTCCTTGGCTATAACATGAGAATAAGTGTCACCACTCTTTTGAATGTTTTCATACTCTACTAGCAATTGAGAAAGTTCAACAAATAAACCCAATTTCACGTGACACTTGATTATGTGGGAATAAAGATTTCTGAATTGTCTAAAGTCAACGATATCAGGCCAGTGCTCCGTACTTAAATAAGCTCCGCCCGGTGAATATTTAGCATCCATGTCAACCTCTGCTTTTGCACATGAGAACAAGAGATATTTTGAAATATTCATTGACTCCATCAGCAAGGTTTCCTTCAGACTATTTTGAGTGGTTGTCGCGACATCAAAAATACAACATTGGATTTCCAAGAATTGAATCCCCGATTTTTGGTGAAGGGAAGCAATATTCTCTAGCCCGTCCAAATCTGAATAGATAAATAAAAGTATTTTTTTTATCAAGAGTCTAACGTTTCAGTGTTAACTGTTGTAAACAAGTAGTAAATATTGAATACCCATATAAAGTGGGGCGATTTAGCCAACTCTGACCAATATCACCGCTCTATAAATATATTAACGTACAGGGTGTCCCAGAGAAAGCGCACAATTGTTTGATCATATTTTGTGGTACCTATAAGAAATTAAGTTGCGGTTAGTTTGAAATTATTTATAGATTCTAAGAATTTATTTTACCAACGTAAATCATAAAATTAAAAATCATTATGACAGTGGGACTCATCCATACAGCTATCGTCTGGTTTAAGTTAGTGTGTTCTTTACGTTAATGCAATAAAATTTAAATTTATTAATAATTCCAGCCTGACTGTAACATGATTTCTTGTAACTACACCAAAATATGAACATGCAATTGTGCGCTTTCTCTGGGACACCCTGTATATTACAGTCTTTCATTCTGCCATGACACTCTTCGATTACAGCCATCATTTCCTCGAATTTTTCCAATTTGCTTAAGCATTTGATCAAAAGGACGTAAAGTTCTGGGTGCTTTCCAAGGATATCGTGAACAAGATTATTACCAATGTTCAGTACACGACTTTGGAAATCTTCGTAATGCATTTGCAAAATTTTTAACAATTCTTCCAGCATAGCCTTGTTAACTGTTTCGGACGAATTCAACCTAATTACAATTTGAGCTATCGGCGGAATGCCGTAAGTGTAGGTGTACGTAAGCAAATCCCCAGTTGCCATCGCTGAAATTGAAGTTCGTATGTCACGTAACAATTCTGTTGTCTCACTAGTTCGATTCAATAGTTCTAGACACTGGACGGCGACATCAAACCATTTTGGTTCTGCAAAATTATCAAAATTCCTTTGACTGCCACTTATTCTGCACATGTTCGAAGAAAATTTAAGTGATTCTTCAATAAGGTCTTTCGAAATTCGGTCTCTGGTAGCAAATGATAAGATTTCATGTTCTAGTCGAATATAGAATACGCAGAGGTCCGCGCTATCGCCGTTACCATTTGTTGATCTTGCGTACCCCTCAAATCCTGGTCGATATTGCTGAAAATCCCGTAAGATGTCTCCCGGACTCACTTTATCTTCTTTGCAACTGAACATGAGTTCAAAGCATCTCATTTTAATTGTATGAACATCCGTTTCACCAAATAATTCATTGAATTTTTCAGCTGTCGCTTTCCTCAATTCAATTATTGAATCGGGTTGTTCTGTTTTCCTCAAATAATTCTCGGAGAAAAACTTGTATCCTGCAGATCTGAACTCACGGATTAATTCTGGATAGTTTAGAGCTTTGGACCAAACTGTACACCAGCACGTGGTAGTTGATGCATTTGACTCATAAGAATTAAAAAGACCCCAATTAAAAATATTTTCAAGCCTAGATATATTGCGATGAAGGATTTTGAGACAATCTTTCAATATTTCTTCTTCGTCTCCTTCGGCTTCGATCTTCTCACGAATCACTTCCATTAACAGTTCACTGTGAATACTTAACTCATTTGGTTGGTTCTCAACTAAACTCGGCGTAGATTGAATTAAATTGTAGTCACTCAATACTCTGACATATTCACTATATCCAAATTCTGGTAGAACCAAAGAATCGAAAGTAGCAAATATTTGTATCAATCGGATTGCACCCACTCCAATTTCTTCAATGTTTGGAATGACAGCTGCCGCAATGTTCCATACCATTTTTGCAATTGAACTTAGTTCTTCAGCATTTTCGTGTGACAAATCAAATCTTCTAAATTCATTCCTATGGACAGCTAGCACCGTTTTCAGAGCAAACGCTTTCAAAGGAATCATGGTTTCTTGTCTACGTTCGCGTTCCCACTCCCAGCTTTGCCTTCTGAAACGAATGAAATCAAAGTTATTCGTGAAAAATCAATAGGCCAAACTAAAATTATGATTTTGTGGTGTTGAGTGAGATTGGTAAATTCCAAATTGGCAAAAATAATAAAAATCGGTGAAGTTGGAAACTAAAAAGTTGGCAAATTTGAATATTTTGTATGTCGAACTTGGCAAATTTACATTTTCACCTTTTTTTTCTGATGAGAATGATTTTCATCCAACTCACAACAAGTTTTCTTTGATTTTGAATAAATTTTTCATTTTGCCAACGTGTACATCTTATTTCTCTTCATTTGCCAACGTTATTTTGGGGGTCCAAAATCGGGTGAAGTTGGCAAAAAGTATATTTTCCAAGATGGAATTTGCCAATCTCACCCTGAATCGATTTCGTCTCAAATATTGTACATATTTAGTAGTTTTCGCAAGAAATGGCAATAAAATTAATAAACTCTGCAATTAATTCGTAATAATTAAGTCGAATGTATTACCTGCCTGTGTAAACTGTATATATTCTTACGCTGGTGTCTCCGAAGTGTGACTAAAGATTTATTACCTACGTCCTCACAAAAAAATACTGCAAACGGTAAAATATTCAAATTAATTATGTTAGGTAATAATTGAAATGTCTGCTATCTGCTTGTGTATTTTGATTCACCAAATCGGCTGTGAATGTTTAAATTACGATAATAAGCTATTTATTTTGGAACCAGATTATCTGTTGTACCGTACGAATATTCAACCATAGGAGCCAAAAGTGCGAATAATGCAATATTTTTTGCTTTTTATTCCTGCCATTGTCTAAACCTGCTATACTGTGTGTGTAGTTGGAACTGGAACAACATTACATTTGCACAGAGCAACAATTTGACTTGTCAAATAAAGTATACGAAGTATATAAGAGTACACAGACGACAGAGTAAATGTACTTACAAAAAAGTAAACGACGGAGGCTATACTCTGGAGTGTAGCATGGACTTAATTGTTATCTATTGTATTATGTTGTACAGGGTGTTTACGAAAAATCCCACATTTGTTTGTTCAATCTTTTGGCTTGGCTACGACGATTGCTGTTGCATCCAACCTAGAATTTATTGAGGATGTTATTTTGTCGAAGTAGAGCCAACACAATTTAATCTAATAACAATTTTCTATGGATTTTGGAAGAACCCAAGTTATAAATATTAGTCATTTGAATCAAATATATTCACTTTAAGCTCTTTAAGCTGGTAAAGTAAATGTTGAATTTTCTCCAGCTTGACTGCAACACAAATTTTTGTAACTACGCCGAAAAAACAACAACTAACAAATGTGCGTCTTTTCGTAAACACCCTGTACGAGGAAAGAATTCAGATATCCCACATGCTTAGTCAAAATATGGCTATGGTCGCCTATTTTTACAGAAGAAAGAACGCCCAGAATCCTGCAGAGTTTGACAATTCAACTCATTTTGACGAATACATTACTATCCTAACCCAACACTACCAACAAATTTGTCTAACCTTCATTGAACATCATCATCATCGTGGCACCCGACTTTCCTACCCCATTCGTGCACTTTAAGGATTTCCCGAAGCGAAAGTGGGGAAAACCGCTTGCATATGCAAGGTGAAAACATCAGTGGTGGAAATGCCGGGCAAAGATAATCTAGGCTTGGGGATTATTTGTTAATTTTTTTATTTATTAAAGTGATAACCCGTCGGATTCAACATACCTAGATATTCAATAACTGACTGTTTTACCCGAAAGACACTGTTGACGATTGAAGCTATTTACAAAACAATCAACCCTGCTTCTCCTTGCCAAGGGATGAGAATTACAGAAATTTATGCTGGCAAGGTCTTACGTTATGTGACTGAATGTTAATGTCATAGAAATTGAAATAAATGTCAACTTTGTATTAGAAACAGAATTTTACTTTCGGAAGGTCTTGAAGAAGAACTTTAAGCAACGCCCTACTGTCGCCCAATTTCGGGAAGTCATGAAGGCTCAGGGTACTGGGTGCCGGGATTTAATTATCAGGACCCGGGTTCAATCCCTGGTCGACGTGCTTCCTAATCCCTTGTATAGCTAAGTGTGTTTATGTTAGCCTCAAACCGCAAAAAACGGCATTTGGCGGAAAAAAAACTAGCATACCTAGGTGTGGCATTTGAAATTCGACCATATTCCGAAATTTCGGGGTATGGCGGTCTATACCTAGGTGTGATTAGTTCCCAACTAGCCATATGCCGAATTCAGTCATTCATTCTCATATTTCGGGATTTTGCCGTTCCGTCATCGACCATACCCAGGTGTGGTAAATTTGGTTTGCCAAATGCCGAAGTTCTCCAACTATCAATTCAACCAGAGCGGGTAAATTCGAAATGCCCATTTAAGTAATTGCGATGTCAATTTATTTATATCATGGACACGATTCAAGATTCAAGATTCAAGATTTGTTTATTCACAAGCAAAAGCATAACATTCCTCACAACAATAAGAATAAATCCCAATTGATCCATCGGTGAGTGTTACACAATCACGGAGAAGAATTTTAGTAATGAATTACCAGAGAAATATTTGCTAAAGCTTAGACTCTATTCCTAGTATTAACATTTCATGTCATTAATCTGAACTTGAAATTCCAATGGTCAATAAATAGTTAGTTAGTTAAAATCATATCCAGTATTCCATTCCAAAAACATAACCAATGTAATGTTTTTGGAATGGAATACTGGATATGATACGACCTTTGACCTACAAATGTCGTTTTGGTTTGAAATTTCAAACTGCAGTTGAAGTAATTGTTAGACTAGACATACAGTACTGGTGATGCAGTTTCGCTAATTAAGAAAATAGAAAAAAGAAATATAAAATTCATCAAATATTTTATTTTGGCAATATACAGGGTGACTCATATGTGTTGCGCCCGGCGTATCGGGATTTTGGTTTTCACTTGGTCATCGGTGATCTTCACTTAAGTGACCGGGTCAATGAGGCCTTGATGAATGAGACTAATTTCTCTAGAAAAGAGAACTTCTTTACGACGGAAGGTAGAGGCGAATAAATTAGTATTTGACACTAATGATTCAGGTCGAAACGGTTAGCACGAATGATAATCAAAAAAATTAATTTTTATTACTTCCTCGAAAACTGGTGAGATGACATAATTTGACTATGGATGTACATTAAACTGCAAGACAAGTGTTGAGAACTACTGTTCTGAGACGATATACTTGGCAATATCGTCACTGGATGAGATGGATCTGGTAAAAGCCAGGACGGGTGTACTGTCGGGTGCAGTGGACGGAAATGCAGACAGAACAAAACCTTCTGATGATTCATCTTCACCTAAAATTAAAACAAATTCGAAAATTAGAATTATCTCTATATTGTAGAACTCTGATAACGATTGATACAGGGTGATTCATAAAGGATTTCAGTATCAAATGTATACCTCAATTGTATCTGAATCTAGGAAATCTGGACTTGGAACAAAGTTTATGAACCACCTTGTGTGTACAATAATTTTTCTTACGAATTTCTGGGACAGGAGATAGAGGCCGTGCACCAATGCCATTTACTGAAGGGTCGTTCCCGCTAATATTGACACTTCTGCGCAATTTCAATGGACGAGACCTCGCGGATTTATTTGTAGATGGTGGTGGTGGTACCTGGTCAACTTGACTCTCACCTTGACCTACTAAACCAGTCACGTCATTTTCTGGTTGCGGCTCATTCACGTCCCAGAATTGTTGTTCCTGCTCAGGATCTGCTTCATCAGTAGGTGGCGTTGGTTCAACCTAAAATATAAACAAATATAACATTAAAATACAGGTATCTCCGAGAAAAGATGTAATTTTTGGCGCAGTGTAGTGAGTAGCGAGGATACCTTTCAATAATCGAAAAATGTCAAAATTGTAAAAAAAACAAGTCCTTTCAAAATTTCCATAATTTTTTTTTTGAAATTCTAGTCGATATTTTTTAAATTGTGAATTTTTGAAACCCGCTATATTCTTTTGGGACACCCTGTAGTTTCATTAAACCTGTAAAATCTCCAGACCGTATAAAGTACTGCGCGATACTTCCATTATTATCTTAGCACTGGGCCGTATTTCCCGTTTAATGTAATGCGCGCACATTGTCTTCCGTCATTTATCACATGTCAACCAAATTCATCAAAGAAAATAAAAACGTGTTAGAATGAGGTCCTTCAATTTTTGTGGCCGCACGTTATCCGTAACCATAATCGTAGATTAAAATTCAAAATGCTGTAGGAAATTTGGGAGACCGGATCACCTGTTTTAAATACGATTTCGTCAAATTCAGGTCATCATTTTGACAAATTTAGGAAACTGTACTTCTTCGTTTCGATCGCTCAATTAAACAAATATCATGTAGCCCATCTTCCATCAAATAGGTTAAGTTTAGACATGCATTGTGGTTGCATCAAATTAACTGTTCAATTTCATTCAAATCTGGCATCAAATTAATCGTTCAATTTAATACAAATCAGGCATCAAATTGGCAAAATTAACAAAGAAGAAACAAAAGTAATGATGCAATCTGGAACACTGGATAAAATAATGAACAAGCAATTAACTCTTTGTTTGTTTTGTTTTGTTAATTGATTTTGTTAATTGAAATTTGAAACTTAATATTTCACATAGTTTATTTGCATGTTCACGGAATTGCCAACCCTTTGTCATTTTGAAGTACGGGAAAACTAATTAAGTTTCGTTTATACCTTCAAGCTTATTCAGACCCATAAATTTCAAATCTTATGCAGTCCTGGAAATTATTGTCCACTTCATCCACGCTCCTCACTTTATTGAAATTCGTTGTTTTTCTGACAATCGTACTCATTGTTTTTCCGAATACTTTCGGTGGTAACTCCTATAACATCAATGTCTCCCACCAATTAGGTTAATTTGTGAAATTGTAATTAACTGGATTTGGCTGTTCAATTTAAGACAATAATAAAAAAAAATTGAAAGTATCTTGTGGCAAACTTTACCCGCGGAGACAAACTTACCGATGTATTCTGGAGCAATGCAAAAATTAAATGAACTAGCAGTTAAAGCCAATTTAGTTAATTGGCAATTGAAACTGGATATTTCATATAGTTTTGCAGGTTCACGGATTTACCCAGCAATGCAGTGCGGGGCAGGGAACCTAATTAAGTTTTATTTATGCATTGGGCTTAATTAATACGGACTCGTTAATCAAGCTTGTTCGGACGTATAAATTCCGAGCTCTATTTACAGTCCAAGAAATTATTGTTCAGTTCGTCCACGCTCTTCGCCATGTTGAAATTCGTTGTTCTCCTGACCCATGCACTCACTGCTATCCCCAAGACTTTCGGCGGTAAGTCCTATGAAATTATTTAAGCAAATAAAGATGGTAGAGTGAATGACTGCAAAAATAAGTGGGTTGTGTTAAGTGTTACAATCCGGAAAGACACTTTTCTCCAAAGATTAACCATCATTTTCACATACTTATAAAAAGTTTATTTAAATTCAAATTTTTGTTTTACTGTCGCAATCAGAGAATATTACCAATTATAAATATTTACTGTCTTTGCAGAAATTGAACTACCTCCTTTGACTTTAGAATGCCTGGAAGACTTGGAAAATTTGTTACCCAAGGGTGTCAAGGTGGAATCCGAGTGTCGAGAAAACAATTCAGTAGGGGGCGAACGGGATAACGAAGGTAACGGTGATCTAGAGTAAAGTATTTGCTCAAAAAACTTGAAAATGTGTCCAGAATTCGGATGTACCTTACTATAGTGTATTTTGTGTCATTGTAGGATATGACAGCTGTTTAGAGGAGTGGGAAAATAGTTCCGACGTTATCACTTACGTTTCAAAGTGTCTCACTGGTGAAGAAATCTATACTGAAGCAGAGGTGGAAGAACTGGGCAAGCGATATGATGAAATCTACAGTAAATTTCGATCGATCGCTCAAAACGAAACACAAAACTGAAGATCCATTTAACTGTGCAGTCATTATATTATTCTAATAGCCCAATTCTTCCTCTATTACGTACAGCCGACTTCCCATCTGTTTTAATTCAACCAGTAATAGCGCCAAATCGTATAAAGTACTGCGCGATACTTTTCTCATTATCTTAGTTGGGCCGTATTTCCCTTTATATACAGTCCGCACACATTGTCTTCCGTCATTTATCACATGTCAACCAAATTCATTAGGGAAAATAAAAACGTGTTAGAATGAGGCCTTTCAATTTTTGTGGCCGCTCGTCATAATCATAGATTAGAATGCAAAATGCTGTAGAAAATTTAGAAAACCGGGTACCTGTTTTAGATACGATTTTAAGATTCGGGCCATCATTTAGACAGAATTGGAAAAGTGTACTTCTTCATTTCAAACGTGCAATTATCTATATGATCTATATCTATAGGATTATATGATATATGATCTATATCTATAGGAATTATCATGATATTAATTATATCATGTACCTCGTCCTCCGTCAAATAGGTTAAGTCTGCACATTGTACTTGCATCAAATTAACAGTTCAATTTAGTACAAATCTGGCATCAAATTAACTGTTCAATTTAATACAAATCTGGCATCGAATTAACTGTTCAATTTTGTACAAATCTGGCATCAAATTAACGGTTCAATTTAATACAAATCTGGCATCGAATTAACTGTTCAATTTAGTACAAATCTGGCATCGAATTAACTGTCCAATTTAGTACAAATCTGGCATCAAATTAACTGTTCTATTTAATACAAATCTGGCATTCAACTAACTTTCAATTTAAAAAGCTGGCATCAAATTAACCGTTCAGTTTAACACAAATCTGATATCAAGTTAACTGTTCAATTTAATACAAACCTGGCATTAAATTGATTGGCAAACTCAATAAGAAAAAACAAATGTAATGATACAATCTTGAACACTGTGTTAGATCCTGTGTTAGGGTTCGGCATTTGGAATGGTTCAATGTTATTCAGGACGATCCCTATACTGTGTACGATCTCACTGTTTTATCGGTTAGTAACGTTTCCACTGAAAGGAGGCGAAGGTACTGAGTTTGTGAGACAATTCCTGGCTGTGGAAAGAACTAGAACCAAATTCGCCGATAGATCGGTTAATGCTCAGGCAGTTTCTCAGTGGAACGCACTTCCTCCAGATCTGAGAGATTTTCAGACATCATTGTCAAAATTTAAACAAAATCTGAGCAAACATGTTATGAAAACCAGAAAAGATATTTATCTTCTCTACT
>JAQGCA010002420.1:0-13990 GCA_034698945.1 Protaphorura quadriocellata | reverse complement strand
GGCTTACGCCGAAAAGTATATTACACTTAGAAATCCATTATACCAAAAATTATCTAGCTTATACCAAAAATTGTCTAAAACTTAATAGCCCGATATTCAACAGTTCCCACTTTGGAAAGTTCAGTTCCCATTTTCTAGGGTAACCCACACCTGTAATAATTACTAATTTTAAGTGTTGACTAGTTTTCCAAAAATCCACCCATTTACTTTGTGGATGAGAAGACGAGGATGACGGTGTGGATGCGTACGTCTCAAAGTAGAACTTTTCCAATTTGATTCCCGAAAAGTTTTTCCATTTTCCATTTAAGAACGAATTCACTGCTTTTGTATTCTCATAATATTCCATTTCACGGGCCTATTTCCGTTCCAATTCTTTGATCGTGAAATAAACCATTTGTTCGGAATGGTTATGTCGTCCTACGCACAACGCGCGGGAGTACATCAGGTCGCAGATTTCAAGAAAGCTGAGTGAATACTTTGAATGCTTACGGTGGAGATGAATGGCCTGATTGACGCATAATAATAATAAGATGTCTGTTTGAAAGCAAAATCCAATCTTTTCGACAATAATACCGTCTTACGTTACTGCGATAATGTGCAGGCTTACTTCCCCTGACACTACATAAGTGAAATCTGAAATTACTTTCCAAATATGATTTTCCTACATAACATACACCTACAAGGATCGCACTTTATTAAATCCCTACTCAAGACGCTAAACTAAGTCCCAATTTTTATTCGTCAGTAGAAAATTTTCATGTTCATGTCACAGGCAACAAGTGAAATACAAACCAACAAAAATAGACTCAATGTATCAAATGTATTTATTTAGATATTGACCATACAGTTCCATTTAAAGTAGCGCCGACGATGATGACTTTCCGTCGTTCCACCGGGAAGTAGAAAACAAAATGATATTCAATTAGTTCCAGTTTCGATAAAAATGCCAGAAGTTTCTTTGTATTTGTCAAAAATGCTTTCTTTAACATTTATCGCGAAAATATGATTGGTCAAATTGGCCACAATTAAAGTCCCTAGCGTCTAGTACTTTAACTGCACAGTCAGAAAGTGACTTCCCGTACCCAATTCTCTCGCCATTGCCAAGATCTAAGGAAGCTCAATCCCAAGTTTTGTCCGAATCGCACCAATATTGGCAAGGGATAATTCCCTAAGGGGTATGGTATTGGTATGGTATCCTTTTACGGTAAAACTCAGGACGATTTCCGATCAGATCGATCAGGTTTGAGAAGCAATTTTCCGAAAATGTGAACGATATTTAAATACTTGCCTAATTTTACCGCTTGCCCACTTCATCCATTAATGATCTTGGTATAGAGAAGAGAAATAAGCCGCTCCATTGACGTTCTGAAAAATACAAGACATACGTACGACATATAATCTTTGAAGGCTTTCCACTCGAACTATCAATTTCGTAATTCTGAGTAAGTTCAAAAATCTGTACGACTAAGGTAAACCAAAGCACATTGTATTTAACCTCGTAAATTAGACATAATTTTACTCGTTGTTTTACCAGTTCTCATGTTTTTGTAGTCCCTGATGAAAGGAACAGTAAGTTTCTGAAACGTTGGACATTAAATGTTGAATCGTTCAAAAAACATCACTCGAGTAACCCGAAATATGATTGACTTTAATACGTACGACAGTTTTACGGTAGGAAATTCGCTCCAGAAGCTCCGAAGGTTATGTTATTATTGACATGACGACCTCTGTTTTGTTAGATTCTATTAACAGAAAAACTAAAACAAGTCACCCTGGGTTGCAGAACATTTTCTTTGAAGGTTTCACTATCGCCAGGGCACGTAAACACACTTTCTAATAGGGTGGTGACAAGGGCCGTGTTTGTTAGAAAATCTGTAAGGGACTATTGTTTTTTTAAGTCGTGGTAACTCCTAGTTTCTCTCCAAATTAACGGTGAGAAGGAACATGAATATTTTGATAAGTCAGAAATGTTCGGTCATTTTTCAAAGAATGATAAATTAGTCCAGACTGAAAATTGAAAAAATTCAACGTGGACCAAGTGAGTAATATTTATGGGTCTCGACCGACGTAATTTGGTCAATCAAAATGAAACTGAGGATGCGTGACGCAAGTTCCGTCCATGGTTCACTTAAATGCCAATTTTTATTTTTATTCATTCCAGTGCAGATCAATTAATTCAATTAATTATTTTGATCTGGACTGAAGTGAAATAAAATAGACAATGGCGTTGAAGTGCACTGGTGTGACAGCGAAAATACAGATGAATTTCCCAAAACCCTGGGTTACGATCGAAATTCCAAACAACCGTCCCTTATAGCCGTCCAGAATTTCAACATTAGAGAGACCTTGTCACCACCCTATTGGAAGGTATGTTTACGTGCCCTGACTGTCGCTATTTATGTAATTCTGTAAACAGAAACCAAAAAAAAACACATCAGAACTTCTTGGAAGAATGTAGACCAAGACCGGAGGTGTCAAAGAAATTATTTTTATACGGAATATTGATAACTAACTGACATTTATTCGACTGGAAAGGACAAATCATAAGTACAAGCATATCGCTATTTGACAAAACACCTTCGTTGTGTGATAGTAATAATTACAGCAATAGTTAGAGGAACTACACTTATAAAAATATTGATAAACCAAAAGAAAAAATGCATGTAAAGTAATATCTGACAGAGATGAAAAATTCAATAGGCTAGAGATAAAACACCTGTACACAGTTGGTAATTATTGCTATCACTGCATCCTGAAGCTTGGAATTTTCATAAGCCAGTGCAATTCATTCCAAATTCTATATTTATAATTATAGGAAAGATCAAAAAGATGAAGATTTGTGATAATAAACTTATCTATTCCGACAAATCGTATGACACACATTATATCATCAAAGACCTTACTGTTCATTCAGTTGTGTGTAATAAGAAATACGTTAATAATTAACATATTTCTAACAATATTTTACTAACAATTATTGTTAGTTTTTTGTTAATGAGAGAATTAATATACAGTGTTAAAATGAATGCTTGGCTTTGAAGATGACAAAGAAATCCTTATAACGGAAAAGGAAATGGTTAATACTACAAGTAAAGTTTATAATTATACCGTTCATAAAGTCACCAATTCATTGATTCAATCATCTCTGTTCTACGTAAACGGTCTCTTTCACTGTTCATGTGTGAAATTTCTGCGTGACACTATAGCAGTTTCGTGTTTTGCCGACGTCACGCTCGCTCGCAAAGGATAGTATTTGATTGCAACAATCAGATTGAGCTGAAACGTTCAAGGTGAAAAACTCCTCCAGTTCTTGTAAGTTTTATGAAGGTTTTGAATGCAATTGCCAGAATTTTTCGAAGTATTTTTGCCCTCCTGTCTATACTACTCTATCGAAACATAGCGTTTGCCTCGTAATAACAAGTCGAGAAATAAGTATATATCATTATGCCGGCGGGACTCCCACATTCGTGCCTTGCACTCAAGTTGCCTTATCCTGAAATTATCAAGCCAGACCGAATTCACAATTGAGTACTTATCCTTGTCGGACACTATCTTGAAGATATGTCTCCTGTGTTAACTCTGGGTTTCATTTTCATGTTGTGTCAATAACTATATCACAGTCAATTTGTAACGAATCCAAACAAGGAGGCAATGGCTATGAACAGATACGTAATTCAATTTTGTTTCGACAACAGGCAAATCAGTAACAACAAAATAGAATATATTCGGAGTACTTACCTCACCGGGATGGAAAGCTTGGAGATATTGAATTTAGGACACAATTCAGTCGTCTCCATTGAATCAGACACATTTGAAAATATGGGATCACTAAGACAGTTGTAAGTCCTTCAATATCAGTCTTGAAACGATAAAAGTATTATCAAAAGGTAAAGCGCAGGGTTTCAATGCGCATCAGGTTACAATCAACTCAAACTTCCAAACTCACATAAACTAATTTATTTTGGAAGCTAATTAGTTACTGAAATTGAACAATTATTTTATTTGACTTTTTTTATAGTAGCCTTACATTCTGTAATCTAATTTACTATTCTGTTGTTACGTTACAAGGAAATTAATACTTAAATTAAATGTGTACAAATATGTACTATCTTCACCATGTTTTACGGATATTTCAGGTATTTATCATGGAATCGAATTCGGACACTGGAAGACAACACATTTTGTAACTTGAGGTCCCTTCTGAATTTGTAAGTCCTGCTAATCAAAATGTGCAAATTCTACTGAAACGTATTTGACTTGATTCTATTGTCATAATGAATGCATTCATTCAAGAAATATCTACGTTAAGCCTATTGTCCGGACGGCTTTTCCAAATTCGTTTTCAGTCAGACAGATTTCCGCCACCTATTTTATTCCATTAGTCCCTACTATTTTAAATTCATGACGTAGAAACTGATTCATTCGAATTTTGAAACACTGCGTGGGGTATTTCAGTGTCACGTCAGTTCCTCTTCTGAAGTTCATCAACGTGTGCCTTGTCGTGCGTCGGTTGTGCTATAAATGATAGGGCTCGTCATGTGTGAAATTCGAACCCTCTTGGAACTCAATTCGCAAGGGAAATACATGTGCTGCTCGTGACTACAGCTATAATGCTTAGCAATGCTCAAATGATCGCACAGTTCAAACGATTTTGTTAAAATGGATCGTCCAATGTAACATTAGAAAAGTTGACGGCTCGTGTGGGAAACCGTATTTTAAAATTCGGGTTTAAACACATTACGCGAATTACGCCATTACGACCATAAACCAGGAGTATCAAGAGGTTTATCACTTACTATTTATTAATTCGATATATTTCTCTGGTTGTGAATATACCAAAGATTTGACTGTACCAGCTATTAATTTTCTTCAGAATATAGAAAAGTAAAAAATATACCCCTGCAGTACTCTTTAATCTCAGGAAGGTTATAAAGTCGCAAATCTTCAAGATAGAATATTTGAAACTTGACTTGAACTGTTATTTTGTTACAATTACTTGCTCCTTCAAATGTACTTGACTTATCTTTTCATGGAAAAGGTAAGAGAACCGTTAACATGAGAGAGGTACTACATTTTCAATTTGAGTTTTTCCCGAGACGCCCAAAATGATACCTTAGAACTAACATTAGCAGTACATGAAGAAGTCCATAACATCAGTGATTCAGGCTGAAATCTTCGTGTCGCTATCGATATGATCACTTATAATGCAGCCACCAAAGATGGGTTTATTTACCGTACTGTTCGATTAGAAGATGACAAGGACCAACCAGAAACGGTGAGCAAGTTGAAACAATGCCGCGTATTCATTCCTTCTCGAAAGATATCAACTCTGTCATTTAGAAGTACCTAATTGATCTCGTGGTTGACGTGAGAGGAACTTTCACCGCCTTCTTAGGAATTTCTTCGACAATTCAGTCTTCCTGAGCATGTCACTTTGACAGCTTTGCAGGGGTCATCCTGACCTATTTAACTCCTAGTCAGAGAGTCTCTCTGTGTTAGCGTTAAAAAAATATATTAGAATTTACTGAAACTATTTTTTTAAACATATTTGGTAAAATGTAAACTGAATCTTCGGGCTATCATTATTGAGATGGCTGTTAATTGTTAAATAAACGATGCTGTTTCCACCCTCCGCAGAGCACCATCACTATTCAAAGCAGTAGAATTTTAACTCTCCTGTAATCGAATTGGGAAGAATGTTCCTTATGGAATGGAGTGTGTATGTTGGACTTACACAGGGTTAATTTCTGTCTACTCAAAATTTCTGTTCTTCACGGATTCAAAATAAATTCTCAACACAAGGTATCTTTATCTGATTATCGGATTACTGAAAAATTTCAAGTTGATTTGTAGAAGAGTGTGGTAAAAAGTTATGTACCTCCCTGTATGCAAGCTTCTGCCGGTTGGAATAGTTAATCAACTCGTTGAACACCTCAAGAATGGACCTTGTGAAAGGGACAAACAAAGCAAAGGGAACAAAGACCTTCAGTCTATTTTGAAATCTACATACCCATCTCTGTCGCGGCACTCCTTTAGGATTTTCATTCGGTTGGACCACATTGCATTGTACTTTCTCTTGCCTTTCTCTCATGCATTATTCTTCAATGTCAATGCATTATGTTACTCTGACACGGAAAGTTCTTCTCTTCATTTTCCTCCCTCTGTCAAACTTCTTCACAATGTACGAAACTGCCAAGCATCGTAGTCCGTCTATTTCTCTATCAGCATTTTCACTACTTTACCCACCGTCACGGTTATTTTCACACCTGCCGGAAAATGAGATAAAGTGAAAACCATTCTCATTTGAAAGGATGGAGTGCAGCTGGTGCTCAGAGAATTAATCAGGTTCAGGGCGGAGGGCTAAAATAACAAGGTATCCATTAGCCTAGAAATTTATTAGCTGCTGCTGTTCCTATTGCTCCTGACTATTTCTGTTTGTCATGCCATGATATTGTTGTTCGTAAAACCAAAAATTTGGTCTTCAAACTAGGAAATGATTGATTAAAACGAGAGTCCATTCGCGCTAATTGGTAGCGATTTAGGAAAATTTTATAAGAATGACCAGCATTCAATCCATTCTATCAAAGTAATAAGATGGAACGGAATCAAGCGACTCTGCCGATGGATTGTTTGTAAATTCAATCACTCAGGAAGTTCACAGATGCGGGCAAAATTTACACAGTATGCAATGTATGCAAGTTACGTTTTGTTATGTTTGTTTTTGGCTTGACAAAATTTCATTGCTACAAGGAATAGAGATGAGCAATAATTTCACCATTAATTACTATCAAAAATTGGGTTGTAGAATCTAGTAATTGCTTTCGTGGAGTAGAAATGTAATCAGACTAGTAAAATAAATTATATTAGTTGGAAGAGCAGCTAACCGAATGCTACATCAAAAGAAAAAGAAAGTGGTCAGGAAAACTCTAACCTCTGATTGAAAATTTTTGGTTGACCTAAGACGTGTTCTACCGGCCGAGTTCTTGTAATGTAATTTTATTACTGGGATATAGTTACTTTACTTAAGATTTGAGTATTTATTAGAAATGAGAAGCGTGTTTACTTTGCTCTTGTAACCGAATGGAGAGCACATGACGTTGAAGATTGAGTAAGCAGTCGCTAATAAGATTACTCTCAGCACTAACTGAATAGTACAAGGAGATCACCAAATTGTACATTGAAAGAGAAAGTTGGGAAGGTCAGAAGGTGGGAACTTTATGAGTCACCAGCTAACTCGTGGTATCTGATTCTAGACCATAATTGCGAGAATTTACTCAGTTAAAAGGCTGATAATACAGTAGAGTTGGAATATATAGTAGGATCTTGAGAGTATTTTCCTATGCCTGCGCCGAGTCAACATTGCGAAAATTTTCGGGAGTATCTGACATGAAGAAATCAAGCCTAGCTTCCAAATTGATGCCGAGATTCAGAATTCAAACCAGTTTTAATTGGTATCAGAGTTCTAAAATGGTCTTCTAAAATTTCCATGCTCCTAAATTGAAATTCGATCAATATCAACATCGCTCTCATCGTACTTTCACATTCAACATCACGATAATCAAATTTTGATCAAAGCAGTTCGGGCTTTCTTGCTGTCACATACAAGCAAACTAATAGTTTTTATATGTCATGCCTAACCTTCCATAGATGCATCCTACAAGTTCAAGTAGTTTTAAAACGTAGATCGATTAATTTAATCTAAACTTTGTACATCAGTGTCCAATGTGCACAAACCAACAATCGAATCTGATTTTTATTTCCTGGAGTTTCTTACATTCACGTCTAGAAACCAAGCTCATATATATTACGAGCGCATTGCCATAAAACGTCAAGGCGCTTACTTAAAGGCAGGTTAACGACCACATATTCCTAAGAGAGATTTAATGTTTTTTTAAACCCCTACCTATGCTGGCAACCCAGTGCTCAAAGAAGACCGTTAGAAGTTTTGTGATGAGTTAAATTTTCCAAAATGTGTCCTTTTTATATTCAAGTGCTCTTAACTTCAAAATTTGGTTAATTTAATGTTAACTTTGCACTCCACCGCTCTGCAATGTGAAACTAATAATATCTACGGTGACTTAGATTCCCTGGAATCACAACCATACATAAATTCGCGTTCCGGTAGGGCTGAAAGGATATAGTTTTCCTAAGTTTGTGGATATTTCAAGGCTCAGTCCTGAAGTACGTTTTTTGATCCTCCCCGCAGCCATTCCTTTCAAAAACATACCTTTGATTTGTCTGCACCACCTTCCATAATGACTAGTACTACTACTGGTGCATTCCAGGGCGGACGTTACATACATATTTGACAATGTAATATAGCGATTTTCCTGGAGCCTTATCAGCACTTCCCAAGGGAAATAAAGCCTAACTCGATTAGCTTCCCGGCAACTCTCTTGAGATAGAACCATTTTGAACAGCTGCAAACGCATTGCAATGCAGTGACTCTTTAAGAAAACCTCTGAAAACCTTGTTCGAATAAGATCAAGTCAAGTACGGAGCTTATGTTCGTATATTTTTTTGTCTGCCTCCGTCGCCCGAAGTACAATCTGGGATGATTCCTCATTCAACCCTTGACTCTCGTTTTCTTCTTTTCAGAAATCTCAATGGGAATGAAATCAGTCGTGTTCACCGGGACGCATTTGCTTGCCTCGAGAATTTGGAGTCTTTGTAAGTAAACATGACGAGAGACGAACGACTTTGACGGCTTGGGATAATAAGATCAGAACAATATGATTATCTGATTTGTATGCGTTATAGTAAGAGAGTGATTCCTGGGGAACATTTAGGATTAAACATTATGTCCCAAAGCGTTCGTGACGGAAACATTATTACCCAACAAAAACTCACATTTCCACTGTAAATGGCATTTCTTGGTATGGCCATGTCATAGAATGTTAGCATTTTGCATTTTGATTTTGTTGGGGTTTCGTGTACACTCGGCACGTCCCAAACATTTCTTAATTCCAATTTCATTGAACTTGTTAGACTGCTACATGTTCCAATAAAATTACCATGTCTTCCTTACATTTCATTACTCTCAGGAGGAGCGGATTACACTCCTTTGAGTTCGAAAGGTGAAGTGGACTGGAAATTAACGCGATCATTTTGAATTTATTCAGGAGTTAGAAATGTCCGCGGCTTAACAGTCTCGAATTTTTACCTTTAGGGAAAAAAATTCAAGATTTATAAATTTCACTATAATCTGTTGGAGGAAATATTTTTAAGCAATTCCTTAATACTGTAAATTTTTATTCACGGTCTTCGACGGACCGGTTTGCTATTGTTGGTAGCTCCGAACGGAGAAATACCGTCCACTTCACTGCTTCAGTAGGTATCAGAGTATCGGACATTCCAAAAGCTTGCGGAAAGTCTTTGCTTAATGGGATTGCGTTGCGTGTTTATCGCCCAGTGAATTGATCTGATTATTCAAAATGGTTCATTTCATCAACTCCATAGTGAGTGTATCAGTTAATAGACCCGGAGCAACCTTTCACGGTGTTGTACGAACCGATTATCTCGATTATCTGGATTGCCATAATTTATATGGCACACGCGGCAGATGATTTGTGCATTATCTTTGAAAACTCTTTTACGCGTTGGATTCGATACATGTCTTCTATTTACTTCAAAATTTTGAATGCATTTTCATTTAAGAAAACCTTACTAAGATCAGCTGAGTAGATTAAATTGCAAGGACGTACTAAGTCCGGTCTAGACATCCAGACCACTAAGTAGCTTCAAAGCAGAATATCCACCGGATTAAGGTCGAAATGCCTTAGTGAAAGTGAAAGGTACATAAGAACAGCTGGAGAAAGCACGCTTGTGTGCTCTCCTGGTTCTCCTGGATCAGAATCACTTGAGTCGAGCCTACCGACGATCGGTCTTTCCTCATATTGTTTTCATTGTTGAATATTTCTTCGACGGGAAGCCTTTCTTTAGAAAGGAGAGCAATTCAAGTGGTGATAAACTTCCTTCGTCAACACGAAGAGTTGGGTGCAGATTTCTACCACACATGCTTTCTTTTTTTCATTCTCTGATTCTTAAATTGCAGAAATTTGGAGAGAAATCGATTCGGGGAGTTGGACCATCCCAGACTCATCTTCGAAAATCTCACCAAACTTCACCATATGTACGTTACTCTTCTTCTCTTCTTCCACAGACTTCTTACTATACATTAAGATCAATTTATTATTCTGAATCTTGAGTTAGAATCTTCTCGCGTGACGGAGACGGCCTTCCAGATTTTCTCCGCCAAGTTTCTCCTCGGTTCCTTTTATCTTTGTCAGTTTGAATGAAATTTTCTAATGTCGGATGGGTGGGTGATAGGGAGAGTGTAAATTATTCATTGCTAGAAAATTGATATGTTACAAGGATGATAAGGAGAGTTTGAAAGTGAAGTTGAAAAAATGCGGGTTGTCAAGTATTTTGTTCGTGGGGAGTAACGAAAAAGCGGAAAGAAAAAAATATTGGATTGCATGGTTTGGAAGCATGAGGAAAGTCTGGAAATCCTGGAATGGATGGAAGGATAAATGGCCGATAAGCAGGTGGATTTCCGCCTCATTAGTTTGACAGATGAGTGTTAGACTTTTCTTCCTTTGTTCTTAATGTGACATGATTTTTTGCTTTCCTCAATCCTGAAATGGACATCTTTATTTTGTTATCTATTTTGTAATTCCCCCATTGCCTCCGTTCGTTCCAGTTCACTTGTTTCATATTTCTTCCCAAGATTCGTCTTACGAAGTAGTAGGAGTCATATAGATTGATTGCTTGTTCTCACTGTGTGAGTATTCCTTCGACTTGAAGTTGTAGTTAATTTTTGGAGTTGGAATGGTATGCAATGACATCTTTATTCCGACTATTTCCAGTTACTTTGACCAATTTTGGATGTGTTGGTGGGCACGACAAGTTCGGGATTGTGAGCCGAAAGGGGATGGTATTTCATCTCAAGAAAATCTTTTGGACAACTTGGTCTTGCGAATCGCGTAAGTTTCCGGCCAAGATTTTAAAATTCACGAAACGCCTACTACTGAACTCCACATTACGGATCGATACGTTTCGAATTCCAATTTCAACCCCACTGTCCACGTAGTGTGTTTAATACTGTCGACCGACAGTAAAAATACTCTAGCTCCCGTCGCTTCAAAAGGCTATAAAGATTTTAACGCTGATACACTCAAAGTAACCACAGGACAGTTTGGAAGGACTTTATGGTTTCCCTATCCCTTTGTTCCAAATTATACGATGAACCTAAATTCAGACATTAACTGAGTGGACAGTTGGAAGAGTTACTCTTTCCGTTCCGAAACGACTGGTCAGTAAAAGTCAAAATTAAGACTACCTTGTAATCAAAAAATCGGAGAACAAGAATTGTGAATCCTTTTACTCTGTTCTGGGTCAAATTACATATTATAATTAATTCAAATCAAACTATAATGAAGCATGGAAGTGGATGTTTTAACAGACAGAATTTGATTGCGTGACTCACCTGAGACAAGAAATGCTGTGCTTTCAACTCATTTTTCATTTCAGTTTTCATCTTAAGTTTAAGCCATCGGATTAACCCAATTCATTAGAGATTGTTTAATCCTCTCTTCCTGAATTGATATAATATTTGGGATTAAGGAACTTTAACTTGGGGTTTAAACCTTACGACTTAAGCTCAAGTTAAATCTCACAACCGAATCCACCCCCAGGACAAACAGGATCAATAATATTTCCATACCTCAAAGGGACATGGGAAAATGAACTCTAAACTAAATAAAAGTAAAGTTACAATTGCTGGAGGTTGTAAACTTTTATTTCTGGGAATGAATCTCTGAATGTTGAACGGAAGAACTCAAGCGTCCGTCCGTTCATTCACAGCTTGAATGCGTCGTTCCCATTTGTCACAATCTCAGTGGAATCCCTCGTAATAGATTTCAGGATTCTTTCTCTTTTCAGAATCAGTTGACCTTCCATTAGTTTTGGTAGGAGTATTCCCAAGGCAGGCTTTAGTTCCTACTTTTCTAACTCCCTCTAGGTATTCAGTATTCACTACTTATTCACATACATTTTTAAGCATGAATCAGGTCTGTCGTTACAGTAAATCCAAATGTTGCAATGAAAATAACAGCGAAATTGTTGAGTCCCGTAGACATCGTGATGGCAAAGGGTAAATTGAACTTAAGTCCGAATTGCACTACATAGTAAATTACGTAACAATTGACAGACCTCAAACCTTTAGTTTCGTAAAACTTTCAACACATTGATTGCCAAATAATTTTCGCAACACCCTGTTGTTGCTTTAGTCCGAGAAGTGTACAAATCCCTGAAGTGAAAGTGGGATGATTTAGTGCTTCCGCCTTTTAGCCCGAACAGAAATCAGCAAATAAATCGTCCTCCCTTTCCTGTCAAATAATTGCATACCTTGTAAATATTTTATGAACTGATTTTGATTCGTTGATTTGACTACTACTGACTACCCATGAATGTAAAATCTAAAATGTTATGACCTTTGTAATCCAATTATGTAGTGTTTGGATCATGGGACTCCTTGGAGTAGTTGGAAATATGTTTGTAATTGCAAGTAAGTAAAAACATACATACATTTTAGCAAGAAGATTGAAACCATTTATAGTTAGGAGATATCATAACTCGGAAATCCCTAAAACTATTTTTGAATCTTGGTAACCAAATTCAATTGAATAAATTTTCATAAGAACTGCATGGTGAATTTGGTCAACCCTTTTTGGCATTGCCCACCATGCCAATACATTTGGGGGACAGCAGTATTGTTTTCCTCCATAGAGTTAGGATTAGGAGAAAAAAACATAAATGAATCCTAACTCTATGTTTTCCCCCTAACATTTGTTTTTTGTTGTTTATCGTAGTTATGAGACCTCCTTACTATAAATGGGTTTAATCAGGGCACGTTAACACATCTTGGAATAGGGTGGTGACAATGTCTATTTCGCTAATGTTAAAATTCTGGAGGGCTGTAAGGGACGGTTGTTTGGAATTTCGATCGTTACCCATGGTTTTCAGTAGAATGGCAGACGATTTCAAGAATTCCGTTTTGATTTTTGGACCACGGAATGTGTGAAATTGGACTTTTTCGAGTGATTGAGCGTACAGGCATTTAAACATGAAATATTATATTGTGGGTTTCAAAAGTTATCGTTTGATCAAAAATGCGAAATTGCCAGAAATGTCAAAGTATTTCCAAATTGATTGATTGATTCAATGTAAATAAGCAAGGAGCTCCTTACAAGGTAAGTTTATAACTCAACACGAATCGTGAAGGTTAAAAAATGGCAACTCTATTCGCCATATTCAACTTACAAGAGATATACAACGTGACGAACACATTATTCCCAGTACCTTCTCGACCATTTGAAAAAGAAAGCAAAAAACTCAAATAATAAAAAGAGAAATGGTAAACACAAATAACACTACAAACGACGCCTCTTGACCAATGGTGATATTTGCAATAGTTTCCCTGAAATCAGTGCTGCGTAATGGTCATCAATTTTGTAATTTTCACCATCACCAAATGTTGGATTTGGTATGAGTATGTCCTTGACTTCATTGTCTGATGCTGGTGAGTCAACCCATTCTTTGAAATCATCCTTCCCTTTTTGACTCAACCGATAAACGTATATTTCAGGAGGATTCCCTCTTCTCTTTCGTAGATCTCCTTCGAACCAAGTGTTGGTTGGTTCACAAAAACCGAGGGGTTGATTTTTTGTAGCTAATTGCATATAACATCTCAACGTGTCGGGCTTGTAGTCATATGCAAATGTCGTATCGAGGAATGCATTAATGTCCGTCATAGTTGCTTCTTCGTTACCTCTCTGAGGATTATCTATCGACCTATTTCTATTTTACCCATACTGACTAAATTATATGAAAAAATAATTTTTAGCAAAGTATCTGAATTTTTGAATAATGCTAACTTCTTCTCGAAGTACCAATTTGGATTTAGGCAAAGGCACGGCACTGACCATGC
>JAQGCA010002419.1:0-13992 GCA_034698945.1 Protaphorura quadriocellata | reverse complement strand
GTCTCAGCCTGACTCCAACCAAATTTGCCTTACTTTCGCACCAGGGTGAGACTCTTGCTATGCGCACGGAGCCTATAGTACTTGTAATACTACAATAGGGCAAGAGCTTTGTCAACACGTAAAAATGAAAATTACCTGCGTTTTAGGAATGTACATAAATTCCTTGGTTTTAACAAGCCTAAGCCGTCCACACTTCCTAAGCCTTCCAACTGGTTTATTAAGACGGGCAACACCTTCCTCCGTTGTCAAAGTGTCCTCACAGTCAAAGAATTCGTCTTCTTCACTCTCTGTAACATTCAAACAAAACATTACATGAGATTCGTCATCATTACAGCCACAAGCAGCCTAACCAAAAAAATCTTAAAATTTATGAAGTCACCCAATTAGGATAACCCAATTTACCAAAATGACAGCCTTTAACAACCGCAACCACAACATGCAGGGTTAAAAAAATTCTTAAGAAATCCTAAAATTAGGACCACCAGAACACACACGTGAAATTTTCAAGTCTATCAAAATGTGTTGCCCAAATCTTTTTCGTGTGTGTAATCATCATCATAATAAATGATCTGTGTCGTAAATTACTTAACATCTCCGGCCTCCACGATCATTATCAACTTGGGCTATAAGATTAGAGGTAATAAAATCATAATAGGGAGTGAATCTCGTGCCCCATCAAAACACTTGAGGTCAGCAAAAAAATGAATTTCGCAGTGCACTTGAAAAAGTTCAATCCTGATTCCCGACATGATTAGGTGGCACTGTCAGGTTTTAAGCGTTCAGGCTCACTGTAAACCCCCTGAAATTTTACGGTTCCATATCCTTCGGGCAGACGTGGTTTGGTTCACGAGCTATATCCACAGGCTTGGGTCAATCACTTTGAAAATGTAATTAATTACAATTTACAAATTACACGCTCACTTTTTGATGTAATTGAACTACAATTACAAATTACAATTATAAATTTTGAAGTAATTAATTACAAATTACATGCGAAATTGCTAAAGTAATTAATTGCAATTACAATTACGTAATTATAATTTGATTTTCAATTACAATTACAATTACAATACAAATTACAATTTCAAATAAACTTTTATCGCGTTTATCAGCACTAAGAACATATCTTTGCTTTCACTATTCAATCTTTAGTAGTCAACAATTGTAATTGAGAAAAATGTAATTTCAATTACAAATTACAATTACAATTACAAACATCTTCCAAGTAATTAATTACAATTACAAATTACGTGCAAAATTTCGGATGTAATTAATTACAATTACATTACCAATGTAATTGACCCAATTCTGTATATCCAACTACTAGGGTGACTTTCTCCGATTATTTTCTTCAACTTTACAACGAATAATTTGTGTCAACTTGAAGGGCAAATGTCATAAATCTTCGGGGGTACTGACATTGGCTGAACCAAAAACATTTCAATGAAGTTGCGAAAAGAAAAGTCAAGTATCTACCAGAATGAAAACAACGGGCCCTTCAAACTTTTCTTAAAACACATAATAATAACAATGTTTGGCACGCGTATCAGCCCCAGTCATAATAAATCACCCTACGAGTAATCTCCGTAACTGTAATAGAAATTCAACATTTAAAAACAAATGCCATAAACTCCGCCCACTGTACAAAGAAGTACTACTCACTTGTGACTAGTGAGTGACTTGAAACACTGTATGTGGTAGACATTTAAAAGACGACGGAACAACAAAAGGAATCTTGAATAAAAAAAGAAAATAAGCAGGCGGTTATTTAATTTGACGGCGGTTATATGTAATGCAGGGCAACATGTGTGATCTCATTGTTATTCTCTCTCTGATTATTATTACAAGACTCTCTTGCCCTCTGGCCTCTTCATTGTATTACTATCACTGAAACAACTGTTAAAAAATCAAATCACCAAGTGCAGTCCTTGTAAATGGCCGAAGGTGATGTTTATAGAAAGCAGCAGTGACACGTGTATTCTGTGTCACAGGCCACATTTCTTGTCAAACGATTAAGAGGTCAAACTTCGGTGACCGTAGCTTTTATCACAATCTCTTCTTCAATCTTCTGTCAAAATTATTCAGTATCCAGTTTGACCATTCTTTTTTAATTATTTAAATAAATTATTTATTTCTAACGACGACTGCTCTGTGCTAACGACCGATTAAACATGAGGTACGGTTTTTGGCCAACCTTCATCGGGTAATCCGGTCATACAATAGACTTCCCGTGACATATATTGAATTTAATTCCACTACACTTATAGTTATTTATTTATTCATCTGGAATCCAGTGCAGTGCAGTGGATTGCAGGAGTTAGTGTTACTACTGAACTCATTTCTCATTAAATTTATCTGACAGGGAGATATTACATTTTGACTAAACTTGACAAGAGAAAAGTCGAGAAGACTTCAAATTCAATTTCACCTATGGCTAACCAGCAAAATTGTGTAAATGAATTCATGTCATTGTAGAATGTGTGGGAAAATTACAGTTTCATCTGCTGCTATTCTTCCTACAAATTATGTATGACTTGTTAATTGCTTTCGCCCGGATAAACAAACAACAAATATACTCAAGTTACATAATCCGACTGATATTACAGATTATTAATGCCTTAATCAGCATGCTACCAAAAGCCCCTTGGGGAAATGCATCTGGACGATTAAATATTGCATATTTTCCTTCCTTCAGCTTACCTTCGACAGGTGATTCTTCATCCACAGAACTTTTCTCCTTTTTTTCTCTCAATAATTTCCTCTCAATACAACAATTGAGCATTTGAAGTTTTTGATTCAAAAGACAAGTGGCGGAGTTTGGGGCACTTCGTTCGAGGCTGCAATTAAAGAAGAATCGAAATTAAATTTACAATGTTTAATTAATAATTAATGATTCTTTAAAAGTCTGGAATTTTTAGCTATCTGAGTTGTACGATGACAGAATTTAGATATCACACATTCTAAGTGAAATGATGGCTTATCATATATTTCTACGAAGGAAAGGTTCAGAATTATGTTTGTTTTATCTCAAAAATCCATTTCGTAATTGTTATCCAAAAACATAGGCCAGAGATTCCAAAACGTGGTGTGCTTTTGCACTTAAAATTCTTACACATCATGTGAAATCATACACAATCGAAAGTTTAAGCAGAGTAACCCGGCGTGACGACCGACTTAATAAATTGCAAATTCGGTAATTACTGGGTTATATTCTATTTCATACACGGAAGATGGAAGAATGCCACTGGCTAATTAACTAATTTTAATGGATTCATAAAATTAAATTATGACACATTCATCCTCATTCTACCATAGCTGCTCGTTGATGGATTATTAATAATCTTCCGCATATTTCGTTTAACCATTCACCGCTAACCGGAGCTTTAATATGTGCAACAATCCCAAAATTGCACCTACAAAAAATTATAAAGCTGACAACTTAAAGCCAAAAATTGTGGAGAAATAGTCCCCTTAAATGAAATTATAATCTTTTAAGCTACTGGTGGTGGTCGTTTAAAATATTAATGGATTCCTTAAACATCACGAGTCAACTATTCACAAAAGAGAGCAGCACAAAACTATGCTCTATAATTATTAACACCCAACCCAAATTCGTTTTTGCTTCTTCGTTTAAATTGTTATAGCTCATAAGTTGTGGGACGGGTAAATTACATCTGTCTGTGTAAGTGAAACCATAAAAATGATGATAAATTCATATCTCACATTCAAGAAAAGACTTTTCATTATCTGCAACAATGCTCATAAATGTCACACAGAAACAACAATCCCTAATTTTCTCTACTACACTTTCATTCCCTCCACCAATCAACAAAATTATATCCTAGCCAAAAAAGACGACAAAATGCACTGAAATTAATCAACAACTTTCTTTCTCGGAAATCAGACATGCTCGCCGTAAGAGATGGTCAAATTTTCGTGTATTTTTGTGGAAAGTGGGCTGGCCTTACAAATTTGGCCTACGGAAGGTACCGAGTAGAAGGAAGATCTCTTTAGTGCTTATAAGTGGATACTTCCGGGGGGTACTCGATTTCTTCATCAAGTCGACGGCTCACTGTTACAGAAATATTCCAGAGATCTAAAAATTGAGAATTTTCTATCCTGAGCGTTCTACCTTTTTAGAATAAATAAAACTCTCCGTGAGAGTTTCTATGTCAAAATCATCTGATATTCGAAATACTAAGGCCATGAATAAAATACACTCCAAGAGTGACATTATGTAAAATTGGGCAACATAAAAGCCTACCCTCATTTTTTCTTTTCAGATTTGACAAGTCTCTGAAAGGATACATAACGTAAACGATGATGGATTTCCTCGGTATTCCTACCCGTATCCTGTACAACATTTTACGTAAGACCACAGTGCACATAGGACTTTACCAAAAATTAATTCTCTGTAGACCTCGACCTGATCCAAGTATTTTCGAACAAAAATATACATAACTTACATAACTCACTTCCTCGCATCGAATCAGATGCTCCTCGGGATAAAAATACATTCTGTCACATAAATTAGTCCCGAATAGGAGCTGAACACCTGTCCAAAAAAGTGAACGGAGATACATTCACCCTAAGAACGTCCCGGACCTTCTGACTTTTATTGGGATGGTCGGATTGAGCTAAACTGGCTTCGGATTCCCCATAAAACAGTAGTAACACAATCCACCCACAGAATCTCAAAATTTAGAACTTGATAGAGAATTCCGATAAACTGGGATATACACTTGACGTGAACGCAACTCTCGCCTTCCAATTATTCGGAGAGGTGTTCCAATCCTATTCAGATAAATAATGGACACACATAACAATACCGACCTGCGGTCCAATTCCGGTAAGGTTGAGCTAGACCAAAAATTGAACACTAAAATTTGTCTAATATTAAATAGAACTCGAGCTTAATTACTAATTACTTCAACCCTCAACCCTCAAACAAATGAAAAGTTAAACCGCTCCCATTATTACACGTACGCATAGGGATTTACGCAATCTCCTTTGCAAAAATAACTCGTTCAATCAACCACCTGTCAAATAATTCAATCAAAATCAAAAGGAACACCGCCATCAGTCCAATTCAAACCAAACCCTGATCGGACGGTCAACTCATCTGAATGGAATTAATTAGATCTCAAATAAACCATGTAATGAATGATGTAAGTCAGTAACATACATATTACATAGGGTTTCTTAGAACAGAAAAGAAAAAGTGAAACTTAAAGCTTAAGTCGTGACCGAGGTGTGAATTATGAAAGGACCCATCAAACCAAACTTAGGACCTAAACTCACCACCGCCTATACAATTCATGTCACCTTTTCCGCTACCGCGCTGCCACCGACATCAAATAATGTAGTAGTAGTAGTAGTAGTAAGTCAGTAGAATAATTCAAATGCCAAAAAAATAATAAGAATAAGAAGGAAACCAAAAATGTTTAATAATGAATGACAGTCAGAGTCACAGTGCGATGCAAATAACACCGGAAGAATGAAATAAAATATTATTATGGGATGCTCTCACGTTGGCCATATTATTGTCCCGTCATATCACTAAGGCAGTGTGTCATTTTGGTTGCATGATTCTTCTTTTTTCACGAACCTATACTTTCTGCGAAAGTAGGATAATGTGTAAGAAATTCAAAATTATCGGTTTGTCCCAATAGTCAAATCGACCCTAGCACTATGATTGAAAACTTTCGTAGCAAATAGGAAGAGGTGTCCCGTCTATAAATATATTGGATTTCTAAAACCTATTTGGAGATATTCTTGTGTGATGACTTCGAATGCTCAATGATTGTCTTACGTTCGAGACGCGTAATAAAATTTACACAAACGGACTTAATTTAAACTTGAGTGATGAATCACACCATTGGCTTACAAAAAATCCCTGCGAGTTTATTCTTAGGATACTTACTGTATGGAATACCGGGCACGTGCGAAATATTTCCCATTCATTAAAGAGCATTCACGGTGTTCAGACCGTTACCCACATTTTCATCTATGTTTTTCGAAAAAGAAAGGTATGCAATGCCAATGCGTTGTACTTCTAAACTTTTCGAGAACATCAAAGTATAAATTTCAAGTGTCCTTTCCATAAACTCTACAAGGTTTTGCTAAATTTATTCAACTTTCACTTTGGAGAAGCGGCCAACAAGGTGCACTGATTACAATAACGGTTAACCCTCCGCAACAACCCATCCATCCAAGAAAATTAAAAAGATCAGGGCGTGGCAAGTCTAATTTTTCTTAACTCCCATTTTACAATTAATTAGATCTGAAATGTAACGTGTCCGAGGAAACCACATCTGTACGCATTATGCAATCCTGTATGTACAATGTACAAGCCGAAGCACAATTTTCTGGTCACACTACAGAAATTAATTTTGACGGGTTGAGATCGAGGACCAGCCAACCCAAAGGAACAACATTAGTCATGAATTGCTAAAGAATTTAAAGCATCAGACAACCCAAGCTACATTTATCATTAACTAAAAAGAAGCTGCTAAGTTAACCACACGTACAATGTATCATGTACGGCTGGTACGCATTAAATAGTGTAAGTGTAACAGTTCTAACAATTCATTTCATTTTCTATTGTTCAACGCATTGTTGTCTTGCGTCATCCACACATGATCTCACTATGTATACATAGAAAAGAATGAGATGGACGGACATGTGGAATCTGCATGTGGCTTTATGATCTAATTTCATACTTCAAAAATATTTTTGACTCATGAAATACTCATTGTCCTAATTCTTAAATTCTTATTAGGGCTGACCGGTGGTTGAAATAATAACACCTGCTGAATATCAACTGAAATGGAGATGAAACCACTTCCGACTGACACTAAATCTTGAAATGTATATTTCGTTTTTTTTGTTAGTCTCGTTACCTGTAACAATGTTGGGTCTCCAAAGTCTACACCGGCTGAAACCAATTTTAATTTCAAGAATCAGGTGCTTCGAGTTAGAAAACGTAAGTAAAGAATTCAGATGCAGATGCAGAATTCAGATGATTCAGATGGTTTAATAACAATTCTTAAAATTTCAAAAAAAATAGTGCGAGGCTTGTATCACTTTAGGTGATACAAGTTAGCCAACCCTTTAACTCCCAACTACAATATACGTAGTATACATTTTTTCAGAATCGTTTAAAAATTCCAAAGTGACCAAAGCGAGTTGCAACAAAACTTAATGTGTAACAATTAAAACAATTTCACTAACTTGCACCACCCTCCCAGTCCAACAACTTTCTTCTGTTTACGTCTCAAAATTACACAAAGTTAGTGATTATGAAAAGTATTTAAACATGAGGCGTAATTAGTTCTGCAGAGTAATTAACGAACATGTGCACAATGTTTTCCTTCACACTACTTCCTATTCCGTCCAATGCACTTCCTGAAATGTCAGCGCTCAGCCATTTTACTACAGTCAAGGTTAACAACGGAATCCACGTAAAATTTAATTTATGCAGCAGACCACACAAATTGACATAAAATAAGTCGTCCGGCTGTCCTTGTGTTTCAATTGGAGGCACTCTTGGTCACGTAAACGCTACTGTTTAGCTAATTAATACTTCTTTTTAGTGGAAAGTTTAAAGTTTCTTATCGTAATTTATATCTCTACGACCACGGACTTCCTTAGTGAATCAACATTAAGCAGCCATAGTCGATTCGATGCGGATTCGATCCCTCGAGCAAACATGGCGTAGTTAGTGGAGGATTCTTTTAACTAGAGCATCTTCCTTAGTACTAAAGGAGTATTTCCCCAGGTCAAATGGAAAGGAAAGGGCACACACCTCATGGAAAAATGTACGCCGTTGGAATTCGCTGGATTTTTGATATGGTATAACCCTGGGCTTCCTAAACAACTTTTGTAAAGATCATACCCCCAAATGTTGAACCGTTTGGCTGCTAGAAATACACAAGTGGGCATATGCGATTCCGTAGAGTGAAAGCGAAAGTGAAAGTGAAATAAGGCATCGCACATGCCCACCTATGTATTTCCAGCGGCCAAACGATTAGACTTTTGTGGGTAAAATCTTCAAAAAAGTTGTTCAGGAAGTCAAGGGCTACATCATATTAAAAATCCAGCGAATTCCAACGGCGTACATTTTTCCATAAGGTGTTTGCCCTCTCCTTTGTCCATTCACGACCAAAACACACGATGATGTTCGACAAGCAAATGTCAATTAACACGTCCGTTCTTTTATACGCTCCAGACAAAATTCCAAGACTAACAAAATTAAACCAATTGAAAGGTTGCAACAACAGAAGGCACCTTCTATGTGTTACAAAAAACACATGTCAATTTTGACAAGACAAGACAGTGAAAATACTTGAAGCCCTGGCCTGGTTGAAATAGATGGATGACCCATCACCCAATTTCTGTCCAGTAATCTTTCTCTCTCACTCAATCATTTTTACAAAGGGAAAACAAAAGAAATTCTTTTCCCTTTTTTCAAGTAAAACATTAGAAAAAAGAGACGACCGACGAAGGAAGATTGAGTATCAAAATTGAGGACCTACTTATCATTCCAGCCAAGAAGTTACATATGATAGCACTCACTCAATAGGAATATGATTTTACATGCAAGGTCGTATCCCTTTGTTATACTCTCTCACACTCACGGTTTCTGAACCCTTTAAAAGATGATTTATAGACATTCTGAATTAAAATATTCATGCCACGCCATTTAAATTCTTCCAGGCATATCTAAGGCATTGCGGCAGTGTAAATTAGAGGCAGTTAAGGTTGATGGAGAGGATCTTGACTCTCATTCCTAAACTGTCAAATTATTTTGAAGAAATCAGATTTTCTGAACCTTGCGTGTTGAAAGTAAAATATTCTTCCGACTACCAATTTCTATTGCAATTTGAAATGACCGAGTTCGAAGTAAGAATTATCTGTAAAGCATTAGCTAGCGCCATTTTCAGATACCATTTCCAAAAAGTTCTTGGAACTAATTCGTTGACGGAATCGGATTGTTTGAAATTACTAACTACTGCTAACCTGCATTCTTGTAACTGTGGAATGTGTTGAAAAAATACATTGTTCCGAATAAGTCGTGAACCATACTGAGCTCACCGCAGAATATTTGTTTGGTAGTCTTTCAAAGTGATAAGCTTATTACATCGTCCTGGGATCAAATTATTTTGACAATTACTCAGATTTTTATTATGAAATCCTATGACATAAGGCAATATTATTTCAAAAATGAAAGCCTAACTTGGATTCGAACACAAATTCTTTGATCACGATGTACATGTAAAACGTAGTACATGTAACGTAAACGAAACTGCATTCTTACTAAGAACACTAACAAATTCACTTGTACCAAAATTCATTCAAGTCTTACTAATTCTAATCCTATTTCATTCTATTTTAGTTAATTCTTACACCCACTGACTGTTAGTTTGTAAATATAAAATTCGAACAAATCATTCCAACCATTCTTGATTGGTTTCAATAATAATGTGGGTTTAAATTCCAGGAGAATCGAATTATAACTGCAACCATGAGATTTGAGCAGCAACAAATAGACATAATTCTCAGAATGACACATCTAATTTAATTTGAGTCTTTATTTGTTATGAATTACCAAGAACTCGACTCGAATTAAAGAAACAACAAAACGATAAATGATAACAAAAGAGACTCAAGGTAAGTCGAGTCCAGTTTTCCTTTGATTTGTTTTAATTTTCATACACATCGAGTCCCTTTTGAAATCATGGGATTACTGTGTCAATAATTTAAGTATGAGCATTAATTTTAAAATCAACAGACCATTGAAAAGTCCAAAATTAATTTAGTACTAGCATAAACAAGGGGATTATACTCTGGACTTGTTACATATCCTACGATGATAAAATTCAGATATCACACATTCTTAGTCAAAGGATGGCTGATCGTCAATTTCTGCGAGGGTGAAATAAGTCACCATCCTTTCAATGCAGGTACAGAATCCACCTCATTTCGACCTGAACTATTTACTAGTCACTTAAAATCATATTGTAATTAGATAGTATTTTTCACCCTTTTAAATTTTTTATTTCGGAGTCCTGAGACCATTTCCTACCTGAACGAATGCATATGGGACTCATATGGAAACTCACGAAGCTAGCAATCTCAATTCACTCTAGCAGCTCAGTTTACCAAAAAATTTGAGAGATTGCAAAACTAAATTAAGTGTGAAAAAATTGGCATCATGCGAGTGAGATACCGGGAATTCAGATACGGGGTAATCACCAATGACAAAAATAGTCTTTGGTAAATGCCCAGATGAAGCGCTAACTGCAACTCGACAAAATTGAGGACTGATTTTTGCGGTTAACTTATTTAGCGAGTGAGGTTTTTGCGGAGTTCAGAAATTCAGGGAAGATGAGAGAACAAAGGCAAAAACCTTCTAAACAAAGACGACGTAATTTTCTACGTCATTCCACTAGGACCAATGATTAGACATTTTCAACACAATTAGGTCTGAAGTGATAACGGAATGTTTACTCAACGAATAAGTAGTGTACCAACATTTTGACCAATTCTACTTCGGGGTAGTAACTGTAAATCAACCCATTAGCTGATTGATTATAACTTTTTGTAACCATAGTCTTGCAGAAGGAAGAATTTGAGAGCCAATATGTTCGCAGAATAATTCCCAAAGAATCCAAACTTTCAATCATCGACTTATCATACGTCTTGCACCAATTGCATATTATATCAAATCGTCCTTTAGTCGTACTTAGGGCATGACGCATAAGTGATCAGGCACCACCACGTAAAAATAATTTCTTGTAGAATACGGAATCCGTACGTGCATATTTTTGAAATAGCACAGAAAACCCAGACAAAGATGACAATTCCAAATCTTCTGATGATCTGGCTTCTTATTCTTTGGAATCCGAGCTAATAAATGACAATGTGTTCATTCCAACACCAAGTTATTGCTAAACTTTTGAAGGTGAGCATCAGGAGAACAACGAGGGGATTTTCTTGTACACCTTATGGCGTACCTGTACTCAGCAGATCTTAACATTATCATGCCTCAACCAAGTAAGACCAAGAGATCCCAAGCCTAAAATGCGTGTGCAGTGCAACCGAAGGGTTAACTTTCGGCTACTTTACACCCAGGCCAATCCGTCCAACAATCTCGAAACATTTGTTTGAGCAATCAACTCAATTCAAAACAGATCGTTGAGTTGTTCGTATCAGGTCTCTGTTTTATGCTCCGGAAACATAATACAAATTCGATAAAAAGACGAACATAATAAAAATAACACTACAGCCGATGAATATGATTCGGACTTCTTACTAAAACCAAATCAATTGTCGGAAAATCCGAAATCGACATCAAGTTTTCAAAATCAAGTGAAGTTCAAAATTAGAAATATTCGATCCATTATCGTGTAAAAATCCGGCAAAAAGTGAAGTGGATACATTTTTTCTGGTGAAGAGCAGGGATTTTGATCGAAGCACAGTCAAAATTACACGGATCGATGTAAATTAGATTGAAACATAACAAACCTCCCGTTTTAAGACATTTGTTCCAAAATCCAAAGAGAAGCTTGACTGGAAATTGAACGGAATTCTTTTCAAATTGTTTCTTTTGGAAAAGTGAGATTAATATTCACGACAAGTGGCTAACTATCCTAACTGGATTAAAATTTGTGAGGATCACGGAGTCCAAAAATAAGTGGATGTACATAATTTATTTGTGTTCATACGTCGAGGTGATAAAAAGTTAACCGGTGGAATAAAAATCCAAGGAACAGATCAACAGGACATTCAACTCCCGTTAGTATTTATACACCTAAACGTCTTCAGGTAAGGAAGTTCATCTCATCTCATCCCATCTCTGTTTTAAAGAATTTCGACGTGTAATTAAATATAAACTTCACACTCAAGGAAACACCACACAAATACACATAACACAACACGATACACACATCTTCATTTTATTCTCCCTGCAATAGTGCAATTCCATTGTATGAAAATAAGAGTCCCGTGGATTCAACCATTCCACCGCACAGCTGGCAGTAGATATTGTTCTATATATCCTACTTATAACTCGCGGCTCAAATTGCAAAAAAAAAAACTGCACGGCAAATCTGTCGAAAAATAGCCTGGCAGTTGTCAGCCAGGTTACTTTTATACAAGGAAACCACTTTTCATGTAAAATGCAGACAGGCTTAAAAATGTCAGGGCTTGATCATTTCATGTGTCATGTACTATACGAATCCAACGGTTTTCCGGGAGACAGAATAATTCTCTCTGACCCTGCGTATAGCAGGGCGGAAGATCTTTCTCCCTCGTAGAAATAGGCGATAAGCCATCATTTGACACAAAATTTGTGATATCAGAATTCTGTCAACCCGTAACTCAGTTCAGATTATAAGTTCAGAGTAAACTCCGCAGTGTTATTTTTTAGAATTATTTTCAGATTTCTCTAGCCATAAATACCAAATTTCTCATAAGTTTCAGGAAAATTGGACCGGAAGGTCACGGTTTTCCAACATCAAACATTTCTGGTTGTGAACAAAAGTTTAATCTTCTGAAAAATCGGTAGAACTTGTAGTCCGGACACTTGATAGTTCGATATGACCACTAGGGTTGGAATTTAATTCAATCTGTCTTAACAAGAACAGTATTTTCCTTGTTAGAAACGGATGAAGAAGTCGAACATTACTTTGGCACTGAATCGTAACCAAAAAATTATTTCCGGTCTCGTCCTTAGCCTAGCCGTTTCGGCCAATGGGCTAAGAAGTTAAAGTTAATACATTGACCATGTGTGACAGACCGCTGAGCTCAGCAATCCCTGACTTTGGCGGTCATTAAGAGAAAACTGCACAAAATATCGCACAAGACTTTACGCACAAAAAGTCAAGAATGTGCGTCATATTGGCTGGCTATGGCAAATTTTCTCAGGTAAACTGGCAAACAGTTTTAATTAGAGAAAATATGCAAGGTGGACCAGCACAACGGAATCTGTTGTACTTCCACCGTGACATTATCTTTTTAATTATTTAAGTGCGAACGGAACGGATCAAAATAATTTCTTTCCGTGATTGAAATTAAAGTCTAAAAATAGGAAACCTCAAAATAGTGAAATTTAAAAAATATACATAATACGTGACCTTACTGTAAAAACGCAACATTTGACGAAGTCAAGCTTCAGAATAAAACTAAGTTCTATCCCAGCCACATAAATCAAAATATTGTCACACAAGCTTTTACAATTAAACAATGGACAAACTTTTAAAATTCCTGAATTTGAAATCAATTCCACAAAACTTTCCCTGTTCTTTATTGTTTGGTGACACCAACATTGACGATTTGCAATTCTACGCAAATACTTACCACAAAAATCGTCAATTGCATAGAAACGTATTAAATTGTCAAGCTCTTTGCACTTAATTCTTAAAGCACACAAGTCGACGATCGACGTGACTGTCGACGGGCTCAATTTTGTTGCTTATTATGAAAAGTGTCCGATAATGTCGTTATAAATGTGGTTGCAAAATATTGACTTGTTAGTTGTTGGTAATTTTATGTTATGGACGTTCCTTGGAATTAAATAGAACTTTTGCCATTCATGCTGTATTCTTCGGATTTAAAAAAAACTTAACTCCAGCAAAAATTCAAACAATGCATCTTGCAGAAATTGCAATTACATTTTAGACTACAAATACGAAAGAAGTAAAAAAAAACGAATCAAAAAGCAAACAATGAAAAACTATGTAGGTTAATTTTCTCAACATGAAAATTGTGTATCTAACTAAACTGTTCATTCCTTAGTTAAATATATCAATCTACTGAATCATATACTCCGTATACAAACAAAGCAACACTTTTTTATGCACTGCTCATTTGACAGACAGTTGTTAAAGATTCAAGTCAAGTATGGCACGACAGTAGTATGCATGTGATTAGTTTCCTACAAAATGGCCGCCAAAAGGGGCGTAGCTACCGGGGGTCGACCAATGGCGG
>JAQGCA010002418.1:0-13993 GCA_034698945.1 Protaphorura quadriocellata | reverse complement strand
TCATTCACGAAGCCGAGAAATTTCGGAATTCTTAAAACATTTTACGTGAATGTAAGAAAATAAACAATTTTCTAACTATTAGTTTGTAACACAAATTACACTACCAAACAGTTGACGGTGTTCTGACCTTAAAAATTAAAATCCGCTGAACAAATACAATCACAACTGCAATTTTCTATTAAAGAACTCAACTGAAGAAGCCTAATTTAAATTTTATGTCATTGCCAAATTTTATTGAAATGTATTTAGCATTTCGTTAATTTAGTGTGATGTAGATAAGCAAGCTAATGAAGTAGAAGAGAGAGCAAATAAAAACGGCCTCACTTTTCTCATTCCTGAAACTGGCTGCCTAAAAATTGAAAACTACAAATTAGAGCAATTAAGTGTGCATTTTGAGAGATTTAGAATTAAGCACAAATTTGTATATCTGAAAATATGACAATAAATATAGAAATGTTATGATTACTTTGATGCCAGGAAATAATAAAACGAATCGTTAAATAATGCAAAGAAATAAATAGATTAGTTTCGTCTCGTCATATAGTTTTAGAAGACCCATCCTTGTTTCTACAGAAAATTGAGACAGGATTTATTCGACAGGTATTTATGCGGATGTTGGGTATAAGCTGCCTTTCAAAATTCAAAACAAACAAATAATTTCGACCAAAATTCTTACTATTAGTATAATGCAAAAATCACCAAGAAATTCAGCAGATTGTGTAAATGTAACTTGCGTCGGATTTCTCTTCTCGTCGATTCTTTTATTTTTCGGATCACGTGTTTGATCAATGGATACAATAAATCTAAGAATTCGCAATAAATATCTCTACATAACTCGGGACAATGGTTTCACGTCAAAATAAAAGTTCTTACGCAAACAAATCGAACATATTTGTGAATTAATTATTACTGCAGTAGTTTTACCATCATTATAGTGTACAGGATATACTCCAAAGAATGAGCACATAGACGGATTAGTTCTATTGGGAGTTACAGCTTTGCCTATAGACGATTTGTTAGTAAATTATTTTCATACTCTAAACAAAAATAAGAACTTCTGATTTACGTATAAAATATGAAAAGCTGGTGTGTTTAAAGGCAGAATAACCGAACTCGACTAATTTTTAATTTTCTACTATAATCATAGCATGAAACAGGTTTCCTTTGCAAAATCACCTTGGGGAATCACATTCCTGGAACATGATGAAAAGGGATATATCACGTACTATGTAATGTTCAAATTTAACCATATACTAACAGACGGATTCGGTCTCCATGAAATGTTCCTAAGATTAAGTGATGACTCAACTATTCCATTCACTACTTTTCCGGAAATGCAAAAAAGGAAGAACAATTTTCTACAAAATGTTCGTGACTACACGGTGGGCCATCAGTAGCCCGATGGCAGTCTTCCGTGCATAAAGTTTAAACTCAAAATTTTGTCAGTTCCACTGAACCAATTGTCATAATTTTTTTTAAATGAAGCCAGTTTTATTGCCAACAAAAATCTCTCCAAGATTTGAAATCCAGACACTGTTTACAGAAGGTTATGGGGTCAAACATGAAGCCGTGTGGCGCCTCTCGAACAAATGTATTCTGCTAACAGTATCTTGCGAGGAAATTTTTGTAAAAGGTTCACCGGAACTTTGTTCTTGTCACTCATATAGTATCTGGTAATCTGTCTGTTCACTTTAGAGTGCAGTCCGATAGGGGATTTATCCGTCCAGAGCGCATGGTAGATGAATACTGGGGTAACTCTCCCGGATACGAAATACCCGGATTTCTTCACAAAGTCGCAAAAAAAATTCGGTCATTTATGTTTTTCTCACTCATCAGAGTTTTAGTTGGTTGTTTATATGCAGTTTTCCCCCATTTAGCCTTTTTCAGTTGCCGCTGAATCGTTTAATATGAAATTTTATTACCCCGATTTTCGTAGTTTTCTGATGTGTTCAGGGCACGGGCACATTCTCTGCTTGAGCCTCCGAATTTTAAGGGATTTCTTTTCTAATCGTTGGTCTAATTGTCGGAGTACAATTTGTAGGTCTCCCCGATTTTTTTTATCACTGATGGTTTTTCTTTTGACCCATTTCCGCGCAGTACTTTTTGAGTCTTTCAATTTTTGGACAATTTGCACGACCCCATAACCTTCCGAAAACAGTGCCTAAATTTTATCTCTTTGAGTGATTCCTGAAAACAATTTCACTGGCTTCATTCTAAAAAACAATTTATAAAAATCCGTTCACTGGAACTGTCAAAATTTAGTTTAAACTTTAAGCGCGGAAAAACTGCCATCGCGATACTTACTTTTGCACCACCGTGTATATTGTGTATTCATTTAGAGCTGCGTATGTTATTGTGACCGTGTACTCTACTTTGTCTGCTGACAGAACAATAGAAAACATTTTCTCCATAAAGAAAATCGTTCAATCACGACTGCACTGCATAACTGAAGAATTCACAAGCTTCCAAAAAATTAAAGAAATCAGCGCTTTACACGGAGTGTCGTGTACGGCTGTACTATTGGCAGTTGTATCAAAGGGAATTCACGATTACTTTTTAAGATGCAACAAAAGTGTGCCATAGAATTCACTTCTGCAATGTTTCCTGTTCCTATACCAGGCTGTCAGATTCAAGCAATTGAAATCATAAGTTGTCAAAGTGTAAGTTATTTCTGTTTCATAAGAAAATTACGAATACAAAGTTATTAATTTTGGTTGTTCAGGCCCATTCCTTGTAACTTCCATAATTATACATGTAAATTTGTAAATGTTTTGATTTGAATTGATTTGGTTTCTTTATTGTCGTAATCTTCCAAAGCATTCAAACATAGAAGTGTGCAAATTGATTGTATTATTATAGAATCACAAAATAATTTGTACCTAATATTTTTATCCATGTATCCTAATATATTTTTGGGACTTAAATAATTCAAAATGAGTGTGATAAAACAATTTTTCTATACATGAATATAAATTTATACTTAAACTCAATAAAATTTGATAACAACAATTTTGTTAGACTGAATCATCACGTTTACGCGTAGAATCTACAATTTGGATACATTACGTCTGGATCATTGTGACAAGTTAAGTATTGTGTTTTTAATATTGGAGTTTCTTCAACCTGGGAAAGTCGGCAATACTGACACGCTCAAGAATAAACTTTTGTGTGTTACAGGATTGCATGATGGCGAATCCCCTGTCAAACTGGATCCGAATCTCGAATCATGAGTCCAGAATAACCGGTCTTCAGGAAACCGTCGGTCAATGCTTACTCTTATTAATTACACAAAGCAAACAAAAACAAATAAAGACTCATTCGATGAAATTAGTATTCGCAAGATAAACCTATTCCATACTGTTTTTGTCAAATTTCATACGATTTTCGAAATTAATTCGGTGACGTAATCATTGGAGTTATATGCAAAAGTGCATTAGAATAATAGAACTGAAAATCATATAAGGTCAAATCGACGGTCGGGGCACCCGTACTCTGAAATGTTTGATCCAAGGACTACTTCAGTTTTTTTAAATTCAAAATTTGATAAAACTCCCAAGGCTTTATTGTCCCAAAACTTTTAGCACGAAAAACTCCTTGTAGATTTACCCAAAATCGGGTTTCACAACCAAAAATTTCGGACTTCTTTTCCCTCAAAAACTGTTCAAATGTATAAAATTTTGTAAGGACTCGATCATGAAAAGAACATAACTAAGTGCTGTAGAAGACGAGTAAGCTCATATGCATTCGAAAATTACGTAGAAATTACAAAACCCGAGGATTGGAAAACAAAAGATCTGTCAAGTGATTTTGCTAATATTTAGTCCAGGATTTACTAGGAGTTTCATCTAAGAGGTGTACGAGACGCAAAGGTAAGCGGCTTATGGATAAGTCATTGTATCGTAGAAATGTTACATTTTGATTACCGGTCACGTACATCAATTATCTTGTCATTTCAATATTCAAGTGGTCCAGGATTACTTCACCTTTCAGTATCTAGAACTTTTGGCATAACCAAGAAAAAATAAGCTTTGTTGATTTTCCACTCCTGGCGGGTATTACCTTGTAAAAAAAATTGAAATGTCGTCAAACTGGTATTTGTTTTTCATCTTCGGAATTTTGCGCTGGAAGAACTTCATGATTTAAGTTGTTTGTTTAAAGGTATATGTTATTAACACTGTTAAGTAGTTTTGTCAACAACATAACCTTTTCGACCTTTCCAAGGACAGAGTAAAAAGAACTGTGCGTAAAGTGTATAGGATGTCTCGCCAGAATTAAACTATTTTCTCCACTGGAGGCTATCAACCTTTTCTCAACAATAACTCAAATATAATTTGGAGTGAAATAATTACTGGTTTCGAAGCAAAAAATTCTCCCTTATGCTCAATCATACTCAAACTTGTTTATTATATTAAAACCAGAATCGCACGTACAGATGTAAAGCGAGATTATCAGAATTAATTTATTCCTTAATTTTTATTTATAATCCTGGGATTATCTTGATTTACCCAGTATTATCAAAAAGTGCGTTGGAAAAAATCATTGCGCTACAAATTCTGATTTATTTGTACTTCCGAAATGGTTCTAAATAATATAA
The DNA here is from genome assembly GCA_034698945.1 of Protaphorura quadriocellata. NCBI lineage: Eukaryota > Metazoa > Arthropoda > Collembola > Poduromorpha > Onychiuridae > Protaphorura > Protaphorura quadriocellata. The sequence goes on along the minus strand of JAQGCA010002418.1, from coordinate 9,399 downwards.
AATACGGGATACTTTCGATCCTTCTTCTTATCACATTCATAATATTTATGTTTTTATTGATCCCAGTATTCTTATACCGATATTTCGTGATTGTTCTACAAAGAAAACTTCGAAAAGATTTGTATCAAATAATATCTGGACTTTCGTTAAGTTTTGCAGTCTTCAATGAAGAATTGGAACTCTCGACCTCTTCAAACTTAACTTTGTCATTGCGAATGGAGAGCTGGGACACTTCAAGTTTTGAGCAATTTAAGAAAAAATTTATTGATGTAATTTTGGACACGAAACCAAATAGCAATAAAATTTGTGAACCCAACTTTCCAAACTTATCCAGTTACGTGGATGGGTTTTACTTTTTGGAAATGGGAGAGTAATTTTAATTTTGATGATCATATCCAAAGTGTTAAAATTGAGGATGGAATGAGTGCTTTTGAGTTTGAGAACAATATTTCTGGAAGTCCGTTCAGAAATGACAAATCACCTTGGGGAATTACATTCTTGGAACATGATGAAAAGGGATGTATCACATACTATGTAATATTCAAATTTCACCATGTTCTGACAGACGGATTTGGTCTCCATGATATATTCCTAAAACTGATCGATAATTCAACAAATACTAAGACTACTTTTCCGGAAATTCAAAAAAGAAACGGCAAGCAGTAGAATTTGTTACAAAAAGTTCGTGACTACATCGCGTACCCGTTTAGAGCTTCATATGATGTCGTGTCTGTGTACTCTACCGTGTCTGGTGATAGGACCAGGACAATAGAAAACATTTTTCCCATTGAGGAGAACATCCAACCACGAATGCACTGCATAACCAAAGAATTCACAAGCTTCCAAAAAATTAAAGAAATCAGCGCTTTGCACGAAGTATCGTGTACGGCTGTACAATTGGCGGTTGTATCAAAGGGAATTCACGATTACTTTCTAGGATGCAACAAAAGTGTTCCAGAATTCACTTCTGTAATGTTTCTTGTTCCTATACCACGACGGCTGTCAGATTCCAATAATGGAAATCATTTGTAAGTTATCCACATAGATTAATAGGTCAAACCATTTAAATAATTGTATTCACCTGATACCAAATATTCCAACTTTCTGCACAGCTCAATTGCTTTGTTAAACCTTCCAATCGGGATTGGAGAACTAGAAGACGACCACAAAAGACTTCAGAGGTGTCAAACTGCGTTCTCCCAAGCAAGCGATGAATCCAAACAGCGTTTTCCCTTATGTCTATTATTTTCTCATGTCTACAATACGTGGCTCATTTCTAAATTGTCTACTTCCGCTTTCTCTTGGACCATTAACGACCTGGCCGACAGTGATTTTGGATAGTTTCCCTGGTCCAAGGTCAATACTAACAATAAATGGTCACGAGGTGTTGGATGTACATTTCAACTGGCAGGGAGGTCAAGGTCAATTTGATCATAAAGGTAATTTCGATTTGATAACAAATTTTTATATTAACAATAGTAAATTTGTTTTTCTTTAAATGTTTTCTCAGGTATTGGCTTTTGCGTCCTGGTGTACAACAGACAGTTTCAATGGGTAGTAAATGCGGGTCAAGCCACGTTTCCTACTGAACCCTTACTACAAGAATTTGCTAACAAACTGCCAGTAATTTTCGAAACAATGCAAAATAAGTTATTGACAACGAAATATCTACCCTCAAAATCAAGCAATGGAAGCCATACTAGATTACACCAAACTGACTCATCAGTAACGCTGTTGGTTGTTTAATAGCCGGAGTTTCTAAAGTTATACTTACGTTTCTAAAGTATGGCCTTCCATTTTAAGCGTTAATTCTAACTCGAGCTTTACGGCAAAAATAATGTAATTATTCAGTCTTTGTTAATTGAACTATAATTTTGTCTTGTAAAATTTTAAATTGTAAGATCTGGAGTTCCGTTCGCTTTGGCCCGGAGTTAGAAATGGATAATTTTACCAATTCAATAAATAGAATGCTTTTCGTAGTGCTCTCGTTCCACAACTGTTTGAACTAGTTTGTCGATTTTATATTTTAGCTTCGTGACAGCAGGACGAATTTTCTCGAGCACAATCCTTATCTACTATACAAATACAAAAATAGTTTGTAAATAAATAAGCAATCCCAGGTCTTGTAATACCGCACAAAATTTAAGTAGAAATTCTAATTTAGAATTTCCCAATGAAAGCAGATCCTTGAATACTATTCCCAGTATGCCCTTAGATTTTCTCCTGAATTAGACGAGATTAAATTATCAGATCGGATAGACTCTTCATTTACGAAAAACGCAGACCCTTGAAACCTTTACTTGCCGATGCCAGAAAAACTGAAACTAGTTTTTACATTGTATTACTATTTAAGTTTACGAAAATTGGTACCAACGTTAAGCTAAGGCGATGCCAAGTAACAAGTGACCTGATGAGTTGTTATTGTATCCACATTTCGCAGTTCCGAGGAAACAAGAGCATAGACTCAAATACATACTCGAAAGGCAGAAAAATAATTGTTTCTCTGAACACAAGTCTATCACCAGAAATTATTTTTTTTCATTGTCAAAAATAATTGACTCACTTCAACTGTGTTCATCCATTCCATCTTAGAACTCGCAAAAGCTGTAGCCGTACAACTACATATATTCCATTTTTTAAACGTGAGATGGGGTGTTCGTCTCCGATTTTCCCCAAACTTCTTTTATGAAAGACTTTTGCCCCAAACCCTCAAAAATAGCATCATCTCGAGCATCTCTCAAAATTCGATTTTTTTAAAAAACATTGAAATTTTTTAAGGAAAGCCTAAAAAGGAGTTTGTTCTCTAGATTTTAGCATGGGATTGCCCATGGCAATTTTTCCCAAAACTGATCTCAGAACCCAAAATTTTCTCGTAAGTTGTAAAAAAAGAAATTCCAGAAAACCGTTGAAATTTTTGGAATACTAAATTAGAAGATGGAAAACCGATTAACTTTGCATATTCGAATAATTTTCGCCCAGAAATCAATACTTCGTGTTGTGACGTTAAGAATAAACAAAATATTTATGCGATAATAAATATATGCAAATATAAAATGCAAAATGCACTAAAATATCTCTGGAACATTAATTGTTGTACATATATGTTGAGACAATTGCACTTAAACGAGAATTTTTATTCTGTTGCGAGATCATAAATATAGGAAATATAATGATTACTTTGAAACCAAATCATAATAAAATAAATACAATACAACTATATCATTAAATTAAAAGGTTGTTTGTCAAGTGAAGGTCGTTTCAGCAGTTCGTAGCAGTGAAATAAAAAAATCGGATTAATTCAACGGGCATAATTGCTGAGTACAGCCGCATTTTGAAAACACATGAAAACTCAATAAGTAAACAAATACATTTCGACCAATTGAATAATTGTGTTAATAATTTTTCATCTCTCTGTTATTTCTTTGTTGTTGGAAAAAAGGTCCGAATGTTGACAACAGTTTTCTGAAATTCTTGACCTGAATAAAAGAAATTAACTAACTAACTAACCAAAATCCTTACGATTAGGTTAGTGCGAAAATCACTAACGAATATGCAGATTGTGTTAGATTTTTTATTTCATCGAAGAATTTTTTCTATTTTTCGGAAGTGTTTCTTAACCATTTATAATTCATAAATACAATAAATCTGAGGTCGCAATTATATCTGAATCTGCTTAGGGACATACTTCGGAGAGCTCTTTGGCGATAGGATTGTATATGACTAACATTAAAACAAGTACATGTGATCGGTTAAAACTGTTGTCCTATTGACCATTACGATAAATGAACATTACAATAATAAGCAAAACACGTCTGCTTATTATATGTTGCACCCAATTCCGGATTTTTATATAAATCTTGTCTCTAATACGCCTTGTGTACAGATCAATATTCGATTGTGTAATCAAACTGTAAAAGAAGGAAGGATTAGTCGCATTCTTTAAAGGATGGACGGCTTGTTATTTCCTACACCATTATCTGTCTATCTTTATGGGATAGACTAAAAATCCAGCATTATCACAGGAGCCCTGCAATCCAAACTACACCAGTCAAGAAAACAATACTAACTCATTACTATTTAACTAATTGGAAAAGGAAAACGATCAATGTTCATTTGTAATTTACTTCACAAATAAATTGTAACTCGTTGCATCCGTAATAGATTTAAAATTTAGTCTGGAAATGTATACGAATAATACAATCCAGTTAGTTTAGTTACCGAAGGCGTTATGTGTTGATAACAAGTACATAGTTTTCTGAATTTTTGTACAAAAAATATTTACTAAGAATGACGTGGAGAACGTAGTTGAGTAAATGAGTAAAAGTAACAAAATCAGAAATGCGCAAGGGTCACTGAATCCAAGTAATGACACTAGAACTTTGGTACTGACCACAGTTAGAATGACGAGTGTTTCTTTCATGTGATAATATTTCGGAATTGAACATTCTAAACATTTTGCCAGCGCTCGTCAGTAGATTTTGTGTTTAAACCTGTATTTGGTTCAAGAATTTTTCTTGGAAGAGTTCAAACCTTGAACTAAATACCATTTTTATAGCGCACCCTCTATGTAAAATAGGTCTTTCATCAAGTCTATGCCGCCCGGGATTTCATATCCTCGGATGGCAGTGCTGTCCAATTAATTAAAGTAAAAGGAAAATCGCTTCTGTTCTCAACATTAATTTGAGATATGTTACGAGATTTGTTAAAATGACGTTTCTGGCTTGTGGGCAAATTCAGAAATGTTGAAAAATTCTTGAAAAATTCATTCCATTTCCGCTCCGAAATGTTTAGTGATTTATGTTGATAATATGAGCTAAAATAAAATGAAGTGTATAGTAATTAGATTATAGCAAGAAAATATTGTGCCAAATATTGTAGACATTTTTATTTATACATATGTATAAATGAAGTATTGTACCAAAGCGCAAAAATAATAATTTGCATGAAAATTCATTGTGTCAAAGTGTGATAAATTAAATACGGAAAAACATTGTATCAAAACGTAAACAAACTAATTTCTAAGAAGGGAGAATTTCAAGTCAGAATGAAAAATGATAAAAAGTACGTAGGAAATACCACAGATCTCTATAATTAAAACGATACAAAACGTACGTTCATGCATACACTACAGTCAATCCAATTCAATTCACAAATTGATTTATTTTAAATTTTATTATTTCTAATTTAAAAATTAGAACATGTCACAATTTTTGGAGATGAACATGGACACTCAGGCACTAGGCAAATTGCAATGCAAGTGGTTATCGGGTGAAAGTTGAAGAAGTAAAGTTGTTCGGAGCACAATTCTTCAGGCGTAGACGCCACAATTCTGGAGTAAAACAAAATATATAATATGTATTAAAATTGCGGACAAGTTGGAACCTCGTTGCCGTTGATTCAATATGTTAAGTTTGACAGTTTTAGATTAAAAAATTCCGTTCCCCTGTCAAGTAAAACCTGATCCGAGAAATGCTCAAATACTTTCTCACTATAAGAGTCAAAATAGGTACTACACAGGGTAATTCGTAATTTTTTGGTCCATTACCACAAAATATCGGCTTCGAAAAATTTAAAATCTTGGACCATCAAATTAGCTAACAATATTGGAGAACAGAACGTTGACTGTTGAATACTAAAAATTGTAAGACACGTACTTTTAAACCGTGTGAAAAAGAGACGATCGTCTATGCAAGAATTCCTACTCAATTTGTAATCTCCCAATGCCAATTTTTCCAGATGATGAAGACCATCAGTCAGCGATTCAACGTACGTCATATCTCGTAGGAATAATTTCTTCAAATTCGAAAAAATTGTGGACAATTTAAAATCCTCTGAGGTTGGTAGACAAACCTTTGAGTAAAGACGCAATTCCTTAACACTCGGGCGAGGAGTTTGAAACATGGAATTAAAATAATTTAGAGATTTTCCAACGAATTGGTCCCAATTACGATAGACCTGAATGCTGGAGATATTCAGATCGTCTGGAATATGAAAGTCGGAATTATCTTCGTGTATTGTAAAAGATAGTTTGAATTCACTTGACGGTGGGATGAAGGTGTCTGGGGAAGGGCCTCCGTTTTCCAAACAACATAATACACTCTTCACGCAATTACTCAGTTGTTCTTTTTCTTGATTGGTTAAGTCTTCACGATTTGGCAAAGCTGTCACGGGCACATTGTAAAGTTTAATATGTCGAGGGTAGCAAATTTTTAGTAATACAAGTAATGTGCCGGTTCTCAAAGGATAGATTGATGGAGAACAAGGATTTTTACTGAAACAGCCCGAACTAAGGTATTGATTGTCTCTGCGGCACGTTGGTTGACCAAAGTCGATTTCTGTCACAGATGTTGACTTTTTCAGATATAGGAATAATGGCTCGCAGGACTTCTCGTCATCTTCTGATGAACGGTGAACTCTCCAGTCACCTCCCAGGTCATCTCTGTAAGAAATCAACGATAATTAAAAATACATATAGTAATTGACATTGCAGGTTAGGTGTGGCCAATGTCGCCGCGTATTTCGTACAGATTGGTCGCTTTCTATCTTGTCCAACAGCAGGTACTCCCAGTAGCTAGAAAATGTTACAATGGACTTACCCGGCAAGAGGAACTTTGATCGTGGTTAAATTTGGGCAGATGTCCAAGAAAATAGAAGTTGAACTTCTTGTCTCCGAGTTTCTAGCACTTTACGAAATTCAAGATGTCGCAACCCTAGTAAATTCTTCTTCCAAATTTCGCAAGAAGTCTTTAAAGTTTCTCTTAATTCCTCCAGATTGACATGGAAAGGGATTATCGTGCTGTAGTTGCCAAAATCACGTCCGATGCAGAGAGATTCCAATGATGAGGGCAAATGGGACAAAACAAGGATCAAATTGTTTAGGTACAGTGGAGCACATTTATTCGGTTCATAACAATCTATTGTGTTAAATTTGATCCGTACCAACGGAAATCGCTGTAAAAATGGAATTAGTTTCTCGTTGCACAATTCCGCAGGGACGACCACGTTAGTCAAAGTCACGCCTGACCCAGAATTCATGATTTCGTCCATTCTGGTTTCATTCTTAAGGTAAACTTTTATCTTCTGAAGATAACGAGGAGAATTAACCCATGATCTTAAAACTTGGCAAACTGCTCTCAAATTTCTTAAGCTGGAAGTGTCCAAATAGTCCAAGATTTCCGTCACGACCTGAAACATTAGAAAAATCAACGTTCGTTAGAAATATACCTACAAATCTGCATTTCAGGGAGGATAAGGTATATTTCTAGTTTGAACCAGAGATTGAACCCTCAACATCGAGTAAGCCGCAATGCCAATGAAGACTAACTATTAGAATTTGCGTTAATTTTTTAAAATTGTGATAAAATTTGATTACAAATTAATTATAAGTAGATGGAGTACGTGCTTTTTATACCCGTGGTTTAATTATTTTTATTTTGAAAAATACGACATTTCCCAATTCTTCTGACAAATTGTTAATTATATCGAAGTCCACATTCGGAGAAATATTGTTGTCGATGTTCAGGTATTAAACTGAATTAAAATGAAAGCAGTAAATTGGTTTGTTCTTATTAATTGACAATCGCCGAAATTCCAAATTATGATAAAAAATAGTATAAAAAAATAATTACCACACTGGGGACACTGCACAGACCCACTTGCTGAGAATTACAATTACAATATTCCATTTTCACCTTCTTTTATTTGGAAATCTGAATTATTAAGCCGGCCGGGCCGTGAGTTAGAGTTTGAATATTTTAGCAATTTTTAAATTTCGTGCGTTGTGTGAAAAGAAATCTGTTTTACAAGGAATAAATAGTTCATGATGATAATATTCCTTGTCCGAGAAAGCAATGAATTTCTGGGGAATAGAAATGTTACACTACACTGTGTACTTGCCCAAATCTAATACATAGGCCTAAAAATTTCTTGGAATTAACAAAAATAACGTATTTCAGAAGTTATAACGTGAAGTGATAACCGTAGACAGGTTGAGTCAAAATTAAGTGCACAATGCCATAGACAGACATGTAAGTGTGCCCCAAATAAACATTTTCCATTTTAAACATTCGTAACTCAAAAACCCTAAGCTAGAATTATATCTAGGAAGAACAGTTGGAAAAAGAACTTAAACTTTAAAAAAATAATATCACTGAAAGATCTCGTCTCTGAATGTACTCGAATCGTAGAAATTATAAAATAAGAACTAGGACACTCTCAAATAATTTTGCTTACGATATACTATCCTCAGAGTAACAAAAATTCTTTGTTTTATTAAAATCGATTGCCAGTTAAAATTTTGCGAACTAAAAATTGGGTTGAGTTCGTTGCTCGACTTGCAATTAGACTTTGCTAAGACTGGCCAGTTCAAGTGTGTGGCACAAATACATTACCAAACAATTGACGGTTGATCTGACGTGAAAAAGGAAAATCCGCTGGACAAATACAAATACAACTGGGATTTTCCATTGGAGAATTATTCAAGAAACCCAATCTTAATTCATCGTCACATTGGCCAAATTTTATAAAAATGCATTTACCATTTTGTTAATTTAGTGTTAAATAGATAAGTACATAAGCTAATGAAGTAGGCTAGAGAGCTAAAAAAAAAGACAAAAAAAAATATAGAAAATATTATGATTACTCTGATACCTAATATTAATAAAATAAATACTTAAATGATACAAATGTGTAAACAGATTGAAAAGTTTAAGCGTAGTTTCGGAAGTGAAAGTTAAAAACTAAATCCAAAAAATAGCTTGCTCAATATACAATGTATTTTCCCTACATATTCTGATAGATTCGCTTTTATCAGAACTGAATAGGATTGAGACTTTGAGACACTAGTAAAACTCAGGAACGAACCAAACAGAAATAAATACAAGTTGATAGTCTGTAAGCCTAAGGACTTTAATGAGATATTTCTTTTCTCGGATCACATATTTATTTCATGAAATTCTTCGGAAGGTTTCAAACGATAAGGGTCAATAAGAGCACATAAACCGAAAACGAGAGTCATCGGTTAAATGCTATTGGCAATTATGGTCAAAACGCATAACGATTTGTTAGTCAATTATTTTCATATTCTAGTTAAATGCAGGTAAGAACTGATTTAGAGAAAATTACGAATTACGAACTTGCCAATTCAGGTTGTTTAGACCCTTTCCTTGTAAGTGCAAGTAATACAAGTAAATTTGTAAATGCTTTGATTATTAATTACACAAATCCATAGCCCATTCTTCTCACTCCCAATTTAGTTATGACATAAAATGTATTGCACTTATCGTTAGACTTAATTTTCACATGAATTCCGTGGATGGATAGAATTTTACCAATTTTGTTTTACATTGTATTTAAGGTCGAACGAAAGAACAAATTTCGATTTCTTTTCCATCAAAAACT
>JAQGCA010002417.1:0-13994 GCA_034698945.1 Protaphorura quadriocellata | reverse complement strand
AAAAGCACAACACCTTCACAGTCCCAAAAAACTGTAGCCATAACTTTCCCCGCCGATTTTTCCCTTTTTGCTTTCACCGGAGGAGGGGAGCCGTTGTGCATCCATTGCGTAGACTGAACGTTTGTCTCAGGGTCATAATAATAACACCAAGTCTCATCCCCAGTCACGAGAGTTTTAAAAAAGTTCGGTTTATTAGCGATAAATTCCAAATTCTCCTTGCAAAACTGTACCCTCTTTCGTTTTTGAGAAACGGTTAAGTTTTGGAACCCAGTGCGCACAGATTTTTCTCATCTCTAAGTTAACAGTCAAGATTCTATGCACACTTGTTTTCGAGATACCTGCGTCTTTAGCTATTTGTCGCACCTTTAGACGTCTGTCAGTTCTAAGAATTTCTTGCACTTTCATCAGATTTTGTTCGTCCGTAGCATAAATTGGACGACCTGATTTTCTGTCATCTTCAAGTGACACTCTACCCCTTACAAATTCATGTCTTAACCGAAAAACTGTTGTAAACGACGGAGCACATGTACCACTCACTATATGTCACCAATCTTTCGTGTACCGCAGTTGCGCTGCAATTTTCTGAGGTCAAGAACTTTATGACCGCGCGGTGCTCCAATTTTAATAAATTCATGGTTACTGTCGGATCCACTACTTCAAATATTTCTCCGCGGAAAAGTTGTGAAGCGTTGACCTTCAAATTTTCAACATTACCTATCAATCGCATACTGAAAAATTTACGACGCAATTCAGGGTCCCGCGTACTACGCAGTTCCCCTATTGCATTTCATTTGGGACACCCCTCGTATAGTTTTTACCACTTTCTATCACTCATTAAAATTAAATTTAGTACACTGCGTGAGAAATGAGAGGACACTTATAATGTGGCCGACTTCTGATATTTCATGTACGGCAATTTTAAACTAGATTTAACACATTTCATTTTTACATTGTAAGAGTTGACTTTGAATTTACTTGCTCTTTATTAATAAATCCACATCATAACATGTGCAACCGCCAACCATTATCTTTTTATCTGAGATACATTTCTCAAAATTCAATGAAATAAACTAATGCTAAAAATTAGTCCACCGATGGGTATGAAATATGAATACATAAATTCTTATCAACAGGGAACATGCGAGTTTATAATTGCCAAATTGTTTCCACTCTTTTATTTCCGGACATGTGACCTTTACCTTGACACAGCAGGAGGTGATGACATTTAACACGCCTTCGATCAGAATTGATACTAGCGACTTCCTTTGTGTCCAAATTATGGACTTATCTCAGTTGTCAATCGTTAGCTATTATTTGGCCATGTCAAATATGGAAATATCTACTCTGGAAATTGTGTCTCTGGGACTTTTATCTATCCAGAAATCAGGCTTATCTGAAATGTTATCACACCTTGGCGAATGACAAATATCAATACCGGAAATATTATTCCTGAGATATAACTTACATATTGTGAAATTGTGGTTGTTACAAAGTTAAGTCTCGGCGAGCAAGATGTATTCGGAAGACGGCGTCTGAGAAATTGAAAAACTTCAATAATCACTGAAGTTTGTAGGGTGGGGTGGGGCCAGTTTTATCAACGTTTTAATAAGAATTTTGGTATAAAGTAAAATATTTCCAGACGACTTTGACAGTAGTAATCCAGTAACGCATAATAGAATTTCAACATCGGGCCAGACTTCATTTTATTTTAAATAGTGTCAGTAGAGTTTAAAGCGGAAGTTCTTTAAAGCAACTTCTCCCTGGTTTCAATAACGACAATGGAGAAATTCGCTACGATTTCCTCGGATACATTAAGACATAGTTCAAAGCCTATTGTAATTGGATCATATCTAATGTGCCTCCCTTTCAAGTGGAATTCGAGAAAACTCGTACTCGATTTAAATGACACAAAGAAATATTATTGTGTAACAAGTTTTAATATTGTCCTTACGTTAATTTCAATGACATATTTGATTGTTCAACTTTTCCGGAATAAACCAAATCTGGTTGACGTGAGTTTGTCAGTCAATTATTTGGTCATTACGCTCATGTCAGTGGTTTTCCAAGTCCACATGTTATTTAATTATGGACTAATCGAAGCATTCTACAACAGGATCATATGGTTTTCCAGCAGGAGCTGGACAGCGGGTAAGTAGCAATAAGATACCTCTAATAATGGTTTGAAGGGATCTCGACAGCTGCACATTGGGCAAAAGGATCAAGCAAACATAATTCTGAAATCTTTGACTTCAAAGCTCGAAACAGAATTGCCAATATTGAGGAAAGTAAGAAATGAGTACGAAGTTCTTTTTAGAAACATGATCGAAACACACATGTTGAACGAATAAATTTGCTGAATACCACTTGTGACTCTAACGAGGGGAACGTCAGGGCGGATATTTTTAGAGAAATCTTAAATCTTACCACTGAATCCTAATGCGATTTGAAACCCGACACCTAAACATCTCCAGCTTTCAACGAAAGGGTCAAGTTTTCTGACCTAAACCTAAAATGTGTGATGAGTATCATACCATTCCAGATTTCAAATCACATGAGGATTCAATTTGAAGAATTCTAGATTTTTTTAAAAATATCATCCCTGGCGTTCCCCTCGTAAGATGATTTTATTGTATCTAGGTGGAGTTATTGGTCACAATAATGGTCTAGGCAAGAAGTTAATCGCTCTGAATTTGATGCTGGCTGGCAATGTGGTGCTCATAACTCCATTACTTATTACTTTGGTGGAGAACCAGTTCTCGAGTTTTGCTTATTTCAACTTCGGCAGCATTTATTGGACAATATTGTATGCACTAATGACCAACTACATCCTTGCTATTAGCGCAATATATTTTGCCTTCTACATATATCTCACTTTCATCTACTTACACTCGCAGTGCATCGGGCTAAAAACCCTTTGGTAAGTGCCTTATAAATAGGGAAATAAATTTAACTATTATTTAAAAACACGGTCTACAATTTGAAACGAACTTGGAATTTTGTACAGGTGGAAGGAATCTCATACCATAAAGAATGTTCGTATTGGAAGAAAACTCTACCGAGCACAACATGTGTTAAACCGATTTGCAGTTGAAGTTACCAGATTTATTTCTACATTAATGATATTTATTGCTAACTTATCTATGATGGGTTCATTTTTCGTCATGATAAAATTTTTCAAAGTAGAAAACCCCATCATAACCTTACTGTTTACATCGACAGGGCTGATAATCTTATATAGTCAAAAAATATTTTTCGAGCTCTGCGGTCGCATGACTGAATACGCCTTGGCATACCGAGCCTCATTCCTTAGAAGCGGAAAATGTTTGGACAACGAGAGCATTCGTTTCTACAAATCATGCTCTCCACTCTGTGTTGAAGGGGTTCTGGGCTTAATATTCTCGAATGTATATTTCACTAAATTTGTAATTGCTATTGCCCTAAAAACCGTACTTGATATGTTGTTGGCATTTGGGAGGTCATAAAAGTGTATACGTAGGTACATAAGGTCATAGTACCTGTTGTGCTACTAAGTTCGACCACACAAATCGCCCTAATTATGTGTCCACAATTAGCAAACTTTTAGCCCCGTTTTTACGTATATGCATTTCAATTGGGTATGGAATTAAAGCCACCGCTAATAATATTAAAGTGACCGCTAAAATCGGATGAAAGTCCCCGTGGATGAAACTCTCCCCAAGGAAAGAGAAGGTTGACCACAAATAATATTAAAGTGGCCGACGAAAAAATGGAATACATCGAATTCAATGCATGTATACAGTGAACTTTATTACACAGTTAAGAGCGGAATAAATAAAAATTTCAATCAGGAATCAACACAAAATTGGAATATCTCACAATAGTAAGGCCTTAGTTCCTAGACGGGTATTTCTCGTTTACGTTTTTGACCTAAATGAATAGCTTTGGCCTCATTCGGCACTACATAAAGTTATTTCATTATGGCCTCTCTGACAATGTGTTCACAAATGTATTTTTTTCAAAAATATAGAGGCGGATTTCTCAACCTCAGGCTTTAAGGCCCACTTGGGTCTAAAACTGGGTCGAAAAGAATAATATAGTTTGGCTGGACAAGACCGCGAAAGCTTTGTTCCCGCATGCTTCTTTTCTCTTCCACCACATTTTCTCTGATGCAACCGCAGAAATGGGTATAACTTTTTGAATTTCTTCTGAATAACTTTTATCCACTGATATTGGACACTTCTGGTTCTTTTTGTCGGCACATTGTTTTCTGTGTACGTGTGACAATCATATGCGTGAAGATCTTGCGATGACATTTTAAAATTCTAGTACAAAACTCCTTCACTAAGTCCGTAAATATCGGTAACTTTCATTCTATCTCATCGGTCGCTTTACAATTATTTGTGGTCTCCTATTTAATTGCCGAGATATTCATCTGCGGGGACTTTCATCCGATTCGAGTGGTCACTTTAATATTATTAGCGGCGGGTTTAATATTTAGCCTTTCAATTGTAACTAAACAAAGTGGTGCAGAAATTTTGTAGTCTAATATCATCATGTGAAATAAATTGAATTTTTGCCTCTTTCGTTCCTTTCCGAATGCGTCATTTTATTACTTTTATATGCCTGCATTTCATTTCTAGTGCCTAGATTTGGCTGTTTGTTCACAATTGTTCGAATTATTTCTGTCATCAATATTATATAGAATGGATTTGTGTGGAGTGTACACACAAATTTGATGACGAATACCACCATGAACTTGAACTGTGAATTTTAAATTAAATATATCTAATATTTACGTGTGGGTAATTAAAAATTCATTACTTCACCGTCCAGAAGTTGAGGTTTATTTATTTATATAGATATTTATGTACCGAACTTCTAACTAATCCAAACTTTACAAGTCCCTGACAGGAGGTAGTAATATCCTACAAAACTGGTAAAATATTTAATTTGGAAAAATTCACACATCCGGTTCGGCATGTAATGTCACTAGAGTACAGTCAAGTCCAAAAGAAACGCAGGACCCTGCGCAGGATGTGTGAATTTTTCCAAATTAAATATATTACCAGTTTTGTAGGATATTTTAGTACGTTAAATCGAAATTTTAGTGTATTCTCAAACTCTTGACTTTTAAATCGTATTTACCGATCAATTCTATCAGAGCGTTGGCAATCATCAATGAAATAAAATATTCATGTGCCCAATTTACAGTACTACGTACATGACAAGATGATGTTAGAATACGATGTAATTTCCTTGTTCATTGCTACCGTAGGAGTATTGATTTCTTGTACGAAATTTTAATTTCTTTGCACAAAGGGATTTAGCTAACATTAACTTTGCAATGTTTTCTTTATGACGGTTGTCGGTATTGTGTAGAGTCGTTAGACCACGATGTATTAAAATTTGAGTCTATTTCCAACGAAAGACAGACGTAGTTTTTGATGGTAGTTTTTCAAATTGTAATTCTATCAATTTGAATTAAATATCCGTCAATATACCTTCGGAGATTTTGGGATTTCTTTACGAGGGTCAGTAGTATGCCAGTAGCCAGTGACATTCATCCATATATCCACAAATAAGACTCGAGTGTGTTGTGCAAATTAATACCTTAACAAATATTGTGTATAGGTGCCATGTGGGTTAGAACTGTCAGTTCTATTAATTGAACATTGTTGTAATTTTATTGGACCAAAAAATTAATTAATACAGACTAATATTTCTAAATTCATTTTGCGTTGCTCAAATTGAAACGTTGGTCGTTCGCGTGCCTTCACTGTTCTGAATTTTAACGCACAGATACAAGAAAAAAGAGCTTCAACTCATTTGTGGTTCACCGGTCCCCAATAATAAAATGATTTCCAAAAAATCATTGGACCATGCCTCGAAGCCAATAATTATTGGATCATATTTATTGTGCATCCCTTTCAAGTGGAACAAAAGTCAACGACTATTAGAACTAAATCTTACAAAAAAATACTATTTTATATCAATTTCTAATATCATTCTCACAATATTCTCAATGTTATTTCTACTTGGGCAACTGATTCGACACACGCCAAGTCTGGTTGATGTCAGTTTCTCCATTAATTACTTCACTCTGATGGTAATGTCGGTAGCTCTTCAATTTTACTCATTTTCATACCCTCAAGCCATCCGTACTTTCTGCAATACGATTATTCGCTTTCCTCAGCCAAGTTGTTGGAAGATTAGTAAGTATATCAATTAATTCAGTTTTACGCCGCGTGAACACGGGACTAGCAATTGATCCCACGTCCTTTCCTGTTCTTAGCACATACCGCCTTCCCAGCCTTGGGTTAGTTACTTTCAAAATGTAATTAATTACAATTACAAATTACACCCCCAATTTTTAAAGTAATTGAATTGCAATTACAGTTTACATTATAAATTTTGAAGTAATTAATTACAAATTACATTCAAAATTGTGAAAGTAATCAATTGCAATTACAATTGCAATACGAATTACAATTTAATAAACTTTATTCGTGTTTATCATCAATAAAAACACATCTTTGCTTTCACCATCCAAAACTTCGTTCAATCTTTACTAGTCAACAATTGTAATTTCAATTACAAATGACAATTACAATTACAAATATCTTCCAAGTAATTAATTACAATTACAAATTACGTGCAAAATTTCGGATGTATTTAATTACAATTACAATTACGTAATTGTAGTTGTATTTTGTAATTGAAATTACAGTTACCAATGTAATTGACCCGAGCCTGCGCCTTCCGGCCTGAACTATTTATGCTTATTCTTGTTTTAATTATTTTCCAGGTGCCAAGAAAGATGGAATCGAAAGGATTTTGATGTGTCTCAATATCGTGCTTACTGCAGATATGGTGTGTATGACTCCGATGCTAATAACCATGATAGAAAATAATTTTTCCGCCTTCGCCCATTATAATTTTGGAAGTCTCATCTCGACAATTTTGATTTCCCTAATTACAAACTATTTGGTCACCATCATGGTGATTCATTGTACAATCTTCACATACATGACGATTTTGTACATCAATTCTACTTGCCTCGATCTCAGATCAATTTGGTAAGGTTATAGAACAAAGAACTTCATATAAAATGAACTTTTGGTGACACTAAATTTCTGTTAGGTGTACTAATGGTGGAAGCCTAAAACATGTCATAATTGGACGGAAGCTTTACCGAGCTCACCAAATAGTGAACAAATTTGCAGTTCAGATGAACAGATTTATCCTTGGATTCATGTTATTTGTATCCAGTTTGGCCATGATGGGCTCATTTTTCGTAATGGTCAAATACTTCAAGGTGTCAAACTCAGTCACGACTATTTTATTTGCTTCGGTTGGATCCACAATTCTTTTCTCCCAGAAATTGATCTATTTGCTTTCTGGTGAACTAACTCACTGTTCGAAGGAATATCGAAAATCATTTCTACGGAAACGAACCTATCTCCGTCCTGAACACATTCGTTTCCTCAGGTCATGTGCACCTCTACACATTGAAATGTGGTTTTCGTTAAGGCTCTCAAGAACAATTTTCACAAAATTTGTCATTTTAATTGTACTGAGGTCCATTGTTGACATGTTGTGTGCGTTTGATCGCTAGTATCAAATTATAGTAATAAAATAGTGAAACAATTTGTCAACATTTTGATGACGCAGAATTTAAGAATTAATATTCTCTCTGAACTGTTCTGTATATAAAAACCTGGTGGGTGTAACGTATTAAATATTAAAAATGTAATCAATAGTTGACACGCGTACTAAAAAATGAATTCTAATTCTAAACATGTATAGCCAGCCATGGTTGTGACCGAATGTCGCAGTTTCAGTTCATCGGTCGATTTTATTAGTTGTCCTTAGAACTGTAGAGTGAATATGATTTCCAGCGAATCCTTAAAACATGTCTCCACGCCGATTATCATTGGCTCCTATTTAATGTGCATTCCATTTAAATGGAACAAAAATCAGCGTGTCCTGGAGTTGCAAATTACAAAAAAGTACTATCTAGTGACTAGTTTAAATATAATCTCGACCAGTCTTTCAATGTTATTTCTAATTGGACAAATGATACGACATAAGGCTGCTCTGGTTGATATCGGGTTTTCGATCAACTATTTGACCGTTATGACGATGTCTGTGGCCCTTCAAATCTACACATTTAAATTTCCTCAAGCGATTCACGTGTTCCATAATATGGTCGTCCGATTTCCCATGCGAAGCAGTAAAACTGGTTAGTAACACTTATAAGGGAACTACACGACATGACAGTTTCACCTAAACCCCCCATACAATTTTTCACGTCATTTGGAATACTCTGACATGGAAAAAGTTAAAAGTCGATTGCACAAATGAATCACTTTATTTTTAGCATAACTCCAAATATTTGGTCGACAAAAAGTTGTGAAAGTTGAAAAATTATGGGTTAAAGTGCATGCCAAATCTTCCGTCTTTCATTTCGGGTAAATGCTGAGAGATGAAATTTTTTACTCAAAATTTTGAGTGGGAATATTGAAGAATGCAAAAAAAGGTCAGGGGAAAAGAAATATTTTGAATTGTTTTTAAAAAAACTGTAAAGCATTTAATGGAAAGCTCTCAATATTGACTCGGAATGAAAAAAAGGAAAGGATACCGCGTACACCATATGGAAGAATGTACGCCGTTGGAAATCTTTGGATTTCTTATATATTGTAGTCCTTGTGATTCTGAACGACTTTTGTGAAAGTCCCACCCGAAAGTCCAGCCGCTTGACCGCTAAAATACACTGCTGGGCATGTGCGATGACTTAGAGTGAAAGTCATAGTGATCTTGAAAGTCAAAGTGAAAGTCAAAGTGAAATTCAAATTCAAATTCAATGCACGCCGTCACACATGTCCAAAAGTATTTTTAGCAGCCAAGCGGTTAGATTTTTGAGGGTGGGACCTTCACAAGAGTTGTTCAGAATCGCAAATAATCCAGAAGTTTCCAACGGCGTACATTTCTCCATAAAGTGTATGTAGTATCCTTTAGCATGTACTTTTGACCATGATTTTTCACATTTCACAGTTAATTTGCGGGAACTTCCACAAATTGGCGCATTTACTTGTTAAGCAGCACTTAATCAAATTATTGGTTTGATTATATATTAATTACAAATATTATGCCAGGTGAGATGATCCAAAATACCTGGAAAGATAGTATCGAGAGGATTCTAATGGGCTTCAATTTTGCACTAGCTGGAGAGATAGGGATTATGACTCCAATGTTGATAACCTTGATAGAAAATAATTTCTCCGCTTTCTCCTACTACAATTTTGGAAATCTGACCCTAACAATCTGGATTGCAATTTTCACGACCTATTTACTTACTGTCAGCGTCATTTACTTTGCATTCTTCGTTCACACCATCTTCATGTACATCAACTCAACATGTCTGTCCCTCAAATCAATTTGGTAAGATAAAACAAGATTTTGCAGTAGCACTATTTGCAACGCTTTCAAAATGGCACGATGATACACAAATTCTGACCAAAACATTATGTCAAGTTTCTAAAAAAAAAGTAAGGTATAATTGATGGCTATTGTATTTTTGATAGGTTTGCTGATAGCACAAGCATAAGAGATGCCATTATTGGACGAAAGATCTACCGAGCACATCAAGTAGTGAATCGATATGCAGACGAGATCAACAGATTTAGTTTTGGATTCATGGTCTTCGCTTCGAACTTGACTATGATGGCTTCGTTTTTTGTTTCGGTAAAATTCTTCAAAGTGACAAATCCAATGATGACTGCAATGTTTGCATCAGTTGGGTTTACAATTTTGTTCATGCAGAAATTGGTCATCCTTCTCTCGGGTCGTTTAACTGACTGCTCGAAGGAGTACCGAAATTCATTTCTAAGGAACCAAAGATCTCTGCGTCGCAAACAATTACATTTCCTAAAGTCATGTCCACCTTTGTACATCCATGGATGGTTTTCGTTAAGGTACTCACCAGCATTCTTTGGAAATTTTGTTGTTTTGATTGTACTGAAGTCCGTTCTCGACTTATTGTGTACTTTTGGTCGCTAGTATTTACATATACGGGCATCTCAGTTTACATTATTCATCCTTCCTTGTATATTCGGCTTGGCTTGGCAAAAATCAATAAATGCAACCATTTTCGATAAAATTGTGGTTTTTATTGTATTAAGAAATTCATTTCGAGAAATTTTGATAAAAAGATTTTTTTTTTCATTTTCCCCGCTCGGTCGTCCAATTATCTTGTCAAGCATCTGAAATGAACTAACTCGCATCAGGAGCAATTTCAATATGCACAGTATTTTCGTTAATCTTTCTGTAAATATTCTTCCGAAAATTTGCGGGATCGGTGAATAACCTCGGAAGAAAATGTTTGAATACTTCTTCCGTATACGGGATTAGCGGAAAACCGCCTTCCTTGGAGTATTCATTAAAGAGTCCCCACTGCTGGATGCAGATGTGGTGGGCAAAGCTGAATTCACCAAGATCCATAGAAATTATTTCTTCACGGTATTTCATAATCGCAGCCATCATCTCAGACTCGCTCGGCAATTTGACTGTTCCGTCTAGTACCTTTGATATCCATTTGCCCTGAAAGATATCAAAATAATATATAATATATGCATATACTACTTGAATATCCTTGCCATTCTTGAGCCAATGCCTCGTGGCAATATAAATGTGACCCATGATTGGAGCGACTATCACGAGCTACTTGGCAAATTTCCAATATTTCCGACAGACCTGTTCACGGACAGGTTGTCCGGGTTTGGGATAAGGAAATTCATCATTTTGGGAAAGTTGAGTCCAGGGTCACGGAGAATTAGATCTTTTGACACGGCATATCGCGGTTTCGCGGTAGGACTTTCTACCCATTACCGTCGGACTAGACATGTGAGTGGGTAGAGACCATCAGGTCGTCTTTGCGTGAGCCTTCGGACAGTCGAATCTGACCTTGGCTCAATTTTAATTTCACTCCGCACACGCCTTATTGTCAAGTTTTCATGTGCAGAACATTATTTAGAGAACGCTTAAATGTGACCAAAATATATTGTTATAAGTACAATTGTAATTTAAATTGCATACTTCAACACTGGCCATGTAGAATCCAGCTCCGTAGAACGATACATTAACGAACATCGTTGGGAATTTCACATTGACCATGTGCCTGTAAAGGAAATTCACACGCCTTCCTTTCTCTACCGAAATTCCACACTCCGGGTCCAGGAAGTTATAATTGTAGTCATAACCTGTTCAAAGTATTCAAATTTATATTATTAAATTCAAGATCGTACTGAAGTGATCCCAGGCAGTCGAATCTCTATATCCAGAGAACGATTCAATTCTTATTTTGTGCCGATTTTTGCCGCTACGCACTACGGATTTTAAAATAGAATATCTTCCTAGGTCCGCAAAAAGATTCTCTACAAAATGCGTATCTCACTTTTTGTGCCACCCTGCATTATAATTCACTTTCATTATATCGAATCAATTTTGGGAGTCCACTTAATATTTGCTGTAGGTACCTGTAGCCAAGATGACCACATCAATTCCGTCCACTTCAGTACCGTCCTCCATTATAAATCCAGTCCGAGTTGCGGATTTCCATCGAGGTACCACAGAAATTCCCTCAGGAAATGCTTGGACAATATCGAATATTTTAGGCAGAGGTTTCGCGCTCACAATTACCTGCGTGATTTAAATTGTTATTAGAAAATAAGTGTAATATATTCAACACTCATTAAACCATTCTAGAATTTAGGATAAATGCTCCACAACTTCTGGCAGTGCAATTACAATAACACTAACTTCTTTAGCAAATTTCGAGATGTCCAACGCCATGTCAATTCCAGAAGGTCCAGCACCCAATATCAAAACTTTTTTCCCGCGATATACCTCTGGCACTGAATATTTGTTTGCCTTAATGACAGCTCCACCGAAATTCTCGAGGTTTGGAATGTCCGGGGAGTTATGCTCCATTTCATGTCTACAATGAAAACATAATTTTGAATTGGACAAAATTAGAACTACATTAGCGCAATTACCCGGTGAAAACGAGAACCGCGTCAAATTCACGAGTTGTCACATTTCCAGATTCCAGATCTTTAACAGAGACATTCCATCTTGGATTTTCACGATTGTTAGAGTCAATAGGTTTAACATTAACAACTTCATGATGAAACTGGAAAGAATAATCCGGAACGTTGCAAGAAAAATTACGAGACAAATGCATACCACATAATTTCATATTTTAATTTTCACGTACCTGGATATGTTTTTCTAAATTGAAATTATCAGCATAACCTTGCAAGTAATCCAATGCTTCTTTTCGGGTTGGAAATATATTCGTGCCTTCTGGCCAAGGGAAATCCAATAATTGGCTCCCCAAATACGGTGTGTTCATTCTTCATTGACGAAATAAATCCGTGTTTAGGTTTTCCTACAGAATGACCTTACCAGTTCTGAACACTTACCTCAAATTCTTGTACATTGGTGTTGGGAAACGTTCGGATGTTTCTGGTGTTCCCTTATTCTCACAATATCTCCAAACTCCGCCGACACTTCCAGCTCTTTCAAAAAGAACAGCCTCAAAATCAGGATTTTCTAAAATATTTTTAAGCGCGGTAATCCCACCGGCCCCAGCTCCAATTACACATACTTTCTTCATAATTCACAGAATTATTACGACAATATTTAACTCTTGATTCTTGCCAATCCACTGAAAGAAGCACTAATTTGTTTGCCACGTGTAGTGTGTCACGTCTTTTCATTTGTCCATTTATGTAATATCGAGATACAGCAGGGTGGTCCATAGCTATTGATCATCACTCAAAGCAGCAAAGCGCAACAAAATACACATATTAAGTGGTATAAAAAGCCCAAGTGGAAACCTTTTTGAGTGACCACGTTATATTTTCAGCCCAAGAGATCAATTCTTATACATAGCGAGACTATAACAGAGTGATGAAGTACAAAATTTATGACTCACCACGTGTAAGTAAGAAATTGAATCAGCCTTGTACTTAACTATGCCAAACCTTTTATCTTTGAAAACAAGTTCATTGCATAATCTTGTCATTACTAATTCTCGAGTCTAGTCGTAAAGTTAATCGGTTTTTCTAGTGCATATTAAAGACCAAAGTGACATCAGTGACATTGATTAGAATTCTTGAACGTTGTGTCTGTAAAGGTAGCTCATTTTTACAACTGTCAGTCAAACAAGAAAATACAAACCAACTGTTTTATGCAACAGACTGGCTTATTCATGTATGGAATAATTATTTGTATTACGTGTAAGAAAAAATGTAAAAACAGTCGACATACTGTACACAAAGCCTGTACTTTTTAAAAAATATTCTGACGACTTTATTAAACGTCGGAAGGTGCGACCCTGTGAAATTGTTGCATAAGTCAGAAACGTGCGCAATAAGGTCTCGGCTCAGATAATTGTTAAAAAAGCTGGGAATGTAAAGTAAGAATCCGATCGATCTGATCAAATCATTCGGTTTGACACGGGTTGAATTTACCACAAAAACGAAATAGAACGACAGCCTTATTGGTGAGAATTACTAAAGTTTTAACACTCGATTTTCTACTTGTTGCGCATTGCAGTGAAAGACTTTTTTTCACGCGCGTCACTTCCCATGTTACTTTCAGATACAACAGGGTGGTTACTACGCATTGACCATTACGCATGTCAGGCCGCCAAGACGTGGAACAAAATATATACACATCATGTGGCATGAAAACCTCCAATGGAGATCATTTTCTTATAAAGCGACCAACTTATATTTTCAGTCAAGAGGACAATGCCTTATACAAACTTATGACTCGCCACGAAGAAGATAGAATTTAAATTAGGTTTGTCCTTAACTATGACCAACTAACTTTTATTCCTGAAAACAAGTTCTTTGTATAATTATATCATTTCGAATTTTGGTGTTTAGTTATAAAGTTAACTTTATGACTCTGGTTTTACTTATGTAATTTAAGGCCAGGTCTCAAGT
>JAQGCA010002416.1:0-13994 GCA_034698945.1 Protaphorura quadriocellata | reverse complement strand
ATTTTACACCAGTAGTTGAGGGCTGCTTTCGTAGTTTCAACTTTTAAGGGTGGTTTTCCGGTTTCAAGACGGATGAAATATCTAGGTGAGTTCCTGGGTAGTGAAAGGGCTCGCTTGTAAAATGACTGTTAAATCTTCTCCTGGACTTCATAATGTAGGAGGCCCCAGGTTTCAGCGGCATAGGGTGAGGTAGATTTAACAATTGAGTTGAAAAGTCTATTCAGCAAACTGATGTCCATCACACGTGAGAACTTAATTGTTTGAAACACTGCACCTTGTGCTGCTAATCCTTTACGGAGACAGTCTTCGCTGGTACGGGCGAATGAACCAGTATAGTAGAAGGCAACACCCAGGTACACGTAGGAGGTCACTCGCTCAATCACGTCTTTTTCCAAGTATAGAGTATCGCTTTTTCTTAGGCGGCCACCATTACGAAATACCATGATTTTGGTCTTTGTAAGATTGAAGGCCACGGTTTGTGAAGAATCTCTTGGCGATGTCAACCTTTCTTTGAAGACTTTCTTTTCACTCCGCCACTAGTACCATGTCGTCTGCATACATCAGTAGATGCACAATTCTAGTTTGCAGTCTGAGTTCAGAGAAAAGCGGGTCTTTATATAGTTCATCAGCTAAACCATCAATGAATATATTGAACAGGGTAGGACTGGCTGATTCACCTTGTAGGACTCCTTTCATAATCTTTATAGGGTCGGTAGGTCCATCTGAGGTCTTTGGCACTTGCATAACGGTATAAACAAACTTGGGCGATACTCCAAAACCCAGTAGAACTGTCCAGAGCTTGCCATGGTCAAGGGTGTCGAAAGCCTTAGGAAAGCTTTAGGTCAATGAAGCCGCAATATAGCTCTTTTCCCTTCAGAATCTAGAATCTGGAATATGCATGTAAGCGTAAAAATTTGGTCTAGACAACTCATTCCTTTTCGAAACCCCGCTTGATAGTCAGACAATTTGTTATTTTTAGCAATCCAGTTGTTGTATCGTGTGATCAATATCATTGTGAACAATTGAACAAGGTGTTCAGGAGTGCTATATGACGGTAATTGGTGGGTATTAGGTGGTCACCTTTCGTTAGAATGGGCGATATTGTTGCGATACACCATTCCTAAAGAATAGTACCCGAGTTGTAGCAGTTCTGAAAGAGAGACCATAACAGAAGTAACATCAGTGGCGAACTGACCTTGAGCAGTTCGTTAGGTATTAAGTCCGATCCAGGGGATTTTCCATTTTTTAGACGAGTTAAGGTTTGTTCAATTTCTGGCACTGTGAATTCGATATCAAGGATTGGATCGTCTTCTGTTTGTACTGGTATTATCTCTTTCTCTAACGTTTGGTATTAAACTAATATTTCATGGTTAAACCGGATGTCACAAGTTAATTATCAACAATGTGCGAGAAAGCCAAGGAGCACTTGAGTACGTACACAAACTTTTAATTCAACCTATCAAGTAATAAAACGAGTACAATTCAAAGCACAATAGTACAGAAACCGAGTTCGCGTAGAAACCTAATGCAACCCACATGACTCTTGGATTAAGTGTTTATAAAACATTCATAAACAAAGGTTGGTCGGCAAGACAACCATTGCAAAAGCGACAAACCGACATCGCGTACAAACAAAATGCCTTCAAGTCAAACATAGAAGCTGTGATCCGTTCACTTCGCTCGCCCGATAATGAAAGAGATTTGTTTATAGTACGCGCTCTCTGATTAATCTTGCAATTTGCAACTGCACACCCAACCATTCTTGTGAGAATAATGAATATTCTTGTGACTGAAATCTGAATTGAAACTAATACAATTTTTGTACTTGAATTCACAACTTCATTGGTTGGGAGGGCTCGCGTCCGTTTTGCCTACTTGGGTAAGCTGTCTCTTCCCGTCTATATTAGAAATTCCCTAGTATATACTACAAAAAATGCTTGTTTGGTTATAAAATGCCAGTCTTTTCCTTTCGCCCGTTTGAAGATACACCGAATCATTTTTGTAGTCGCTTCATAATCATAATCATCACTACATAATATCTTATGTAGTGATGATGTTTTATTACCGTATACTCAAATGGAGAGAACCATATCCTCACCAGACTACCCAATAGGAAGCGGAGTTGGAAAAAGTGCTCCACTACTTTTCAGGTAGCTTCGTGCTATGTTGATTTAGATATGCTGCTGAACGGATTTGCATATGCCAGGTTTAAATATTAAAGTACCCCTTGAAGTGAAACAAAATTGCTGGCTAACCAACACGCCCGAGGCATGTGTCATGGTCAGGCATAGCAAATTTGAAGTGAATCGTACAAGAAATGCGACCGCTAGATTGGTGACGGACGCACACACGACATAGACAAAATGAATGCTTAGCCCACAAGTGGCCTTTCGCGATTTAGCTAACCTGAATGGGAACGATCCATGGAATTGGTAGAAACTTTCTGATGCACTCAGTGTCATTCTTACAATTCTTAACCTCCGCCTCCAAGGCCATCGTTTTGTTAGTCATCTCACCTACAGGGGGCGCTGGTATATGTGTCGTTGTACAATTAGTAAAAGTCGTACATGGGCGTGGATCAGATGTCGATACAAGCCCCTCCTCCTTCACCCCCAACTTCTTAACACTTCCCATCGGTTCGATCGTCCTAACCCTCACCTTCTTCGTCCCCCCAGCCTTCATGAAGCCCCCTTGAATGGCTCGGTTAATTATTGCATTTGCCCATTTCGTTTCATCCTGATCCTCCAGCGCTACGCTCATTCCTACAGCCCATTCGGTCGGGAAGTCTTTGACCCCTTCGTCCAAGTGGTAGCGGCGGAACTGTTTGAATGAGGAGCATGCCTGGGAACAGTGTCCGGGGAGTTTGGACGACATATCATCATAGATGTCCGGGGGCCAGTGACCCTTGACCTTGCCAACGCACAAATTAAACATGAAGGGGAACGTGGAACCGTCACAGCGGTTCATAAAAGCCACGTCCTTGCCGATTAATCCGTTGATTGCGAGACGCTTGACTGTGAGCCAGCATCGCGGCAGTTGTTCCCAGCATTTCTGTTATGATATTAATTTAGATTAAACAATTTTGCATTTTGAATTTATTTCACGAGCTGTTTGAGCAGCGCAGGTGTGTTTAGAAGTGCCCGTCTCAGCACGTCCGCACTGCTCTAAAGGCTAGACTAGATAATCGTTTTTTAAGTAAAATTCCAAAAATGAGCGCACTTTTTGTCGAAAGAGAGATGAACTGAATGGAGGGTTATGTGGCAAATAGTGGGAGCTATTTCAGTTAGCTTCCAGGCTGCACTCTAACTCACCTTCTAACCCTTACGGGAGGGTGGTCGTGTAAACACTGGCACAAAGTGCCTGTGTTTACAGGTCCACACTCTTGTAAGGGGTAACCAGTTAAGTCGTTGCTTGGAATATGGGGTACTTCCACGCGACGACTCAGTTGACCGCCCCCTAAGGTGCGTCAACTTGGTCGGTCATTCAAACTAATAACTCAAACAAAAGCCACACTCCGACTAAAAGAAAATTCTTCCGTTCATGAACGTTAAAGCTCCGCGTTCGACCAAGTGTTTACCTTTATTACTCGCCGCATTCCACACCTGACGCGTTTATGGAATTTGCCGACCATCCTTCTAGCCTCATCGTAGTGTTCTATGTACGGTTGGTTTCGGTTCCTTGAAATGTCGCCAAGCGCCATGTGACAGCTGGCTAATGATAGGCAAACGAGGGCCCTTCTGCCATCCATCCGCATTGTTTTGCACCCGTGGTCTTTGGCTTAAGTAAATATTTGTTTAAGAAACAAAAACAATAAGTTCTTAACCTTTTGAGAAGCACATACGCTTAGCACTCGCGCTTCTCAAAAAAGTAATCCCCATAGCAACTGGACTTTATCCAGAATACGAAACATAAAAAAACTTTAGTCGTAAAATCTCGAGTTTGAATTTCCAAGTTCTGAAATGAATGCAGGGATTTCCAGGGTGAAAAGGTTTTTAATTATTATTATTATTATTATTATGCTGGTCGCAACGTAGTGGAGACGAGCATTACGAAATTCAACATGTGTCTGTCCGTCTGACCGTCTTTCAGTTCTGTCTGTCAGCACTCTAGCCGCACAATTCTTCTCTGATCGACTTCAAACTTGAGGTACATGACGCTTGGGCCATAGCTCCAGTCAAGCCAGCAATATCGAACTACTACTAGTGGTACTCCACCATTTAAAACTGCTCAACATGCAGCGGTATCTTAGTCAACATAGTCGGAAGCAATATTTATTCTACGACCAGAAACTATTTCTTGGCTTTTGTCTTGTTGATTTGTTAGTAAAACTTCATACTCAAAATACCCAGACAACCAGTTGAACTAATGTGTACAAAATTTTGAAACTCACTTTTTAAAATGTTTTCCTTCAGTAACGACTTTTCTCTCTCTTCTGTTATGTGATAAAATACGAGTCAGTTTGTTGACTGGGTTTAGAAAACTTAAAATTCTTAGCTAGTAAGTATCCATCCTATGGCCTATCAGTGAAGCTTCAAGATTTACAACAATGCAAGAGGACTTAGCGTTGTAAAATGCCCGGGCATTTTCTTTTTTGGGAATATTCCCGGGAATATGCCCGGCAATATTCTCGGGAACTTTGGGCACTTTTCAAATGGAAAATAATCTAACGCGTACAACCTAGCACAACGTATCGACCGTTCAAAAATACTATATTTTGTATTCTATAGCAATTTTTACGTTTCAACGGTTGACATGGAACATGTATGGTTCATCGTTTGTTATTGTAAATATCCACCGAATGCTCTGTCTTGGTATTTTACGCCATTGACTTCTAGTTGACTATTGACTTTTGTAGACTCTTGACTTGGTGAGAGGAAAAAATATACAGCGTTACAGGCAATTCTTCTACCCTGATTTTGACGGAATTCTTGAAGTTTTAAGTAATTTCGAGTTACGAGACGAGTTAGAATGATAACTGTCGTCTTCTCTCAAAGTTTTGTTTTGAAAGTGCCCGCCTGGGCACTAAAAAATAGTTGCCGGGAATATTCCCGGGCGTTTTGGGCATTTACAACGCTAAGGAAGACGGACAGATTATTCAAAAAAAATTGTTACACGTAGACAAAATTCTAGATTTTATTCTCCGATTCGTGTCATATGACGTCAACCAAATGAAGAGTCGGTAGAAATGTTTTTTTTTAAAAAGAAATTCCGTTGTCTATTCGCCGAATTGACAACAGAATTTCTTTAAGGTTCTTTAAGGTGACCATTATTTTGAGAAGCCAAAGTAGAACATTTCTGAAAATTCATTTTATTTACATTGAATTTGTTTTTTCATCCATTCTATCTACACTGAATTCATTTTTTAGTCAATTTTCTCTATACATAATTCAGTTTTGAAGCAAACCCCTCTACACGTAATTTCTTAGACAAACCATATGTACGTAGCCAATCAGCCCAACCCAAGGACCTTAGTTTTTCTTCTCTAAAAAATGCTAATAATTCGTCTGCATTTTTAGATTGTTGCTATAAGTTGAACTAAGAAATTGAGAATCGGTCCGAAGGGCTAAAATTTTTGTTGCTTTCCCTCGCTATCACAATCAGGAGATTAAAACTAACTGAATTAGGCTCACTGAATGCCCAGACGGCGGACGATATGTGCTACGACTCGAGGCTTCAGTGGTTGTGATTGTGATGCCAAAAACCTATACGGTTTCCCGGCTATATTTGAAATATGTAGTTTCATCTTGGTAAGCGCTAGATGTCTTTTGCAGACACTTGGATTCACAAATAAGAGTTTCAGACACTTTGGTTTATATTTTACATTACAATCAATCAATAATAAAAAAGAATTCAGATTTCGGAAAAAGTAGTACAAAGTAGTACATATTTTCAAAAGTAGTACAAAAGTAGTGCGGTAGTAAAGCAGGACAAAAAGTAGTACTGTACTACTAAAAGTAGTACGGATGGTCAGCGATGGTTACAAAAGTACCAACTTGTACTATAGTGACATAACATAAACCAAAAATGGTCTAGCTCAGTCCGGAAATCACTTTCTCTTCCATTCTGCTATGCCTTTTCTCTCTCCTCCCTTCCTTTATCACTCCTTTTTTTCTCTCTCCACTTTTTATCTAATCTATTAATATTCCCCCACTCCTTTCACTTTTTTTCCTCGTTCTTTTTCGCTCTTTCTTCCATCCTTCTGTTCTTTTCAGCCTTTGTCTCTGCAACTCTTCTCTATAGGTAGCCGAATCCTCTCTACTCTCACATCCTTTGTCGTTAATTTCTCGGTGTTTCTCATGTTCTCTTTTGCTAATATTTCTCGTCTTCTTTGTCTGTCTTTCTTCTTTCCCTTTCGTTCTCTTTCTACATTCCTCTTATGTCATTGACTTTCGCTCTTCTCTATCGGATCCCCCATTCTCTATCAATCTTCTCTCTCACTGACTGCTCACTTCTCTCTCTCCATTCTATCTACTCTTTTTCTAATCTCCCTTCTCTTACATCATTCTCGTTATCCTTCTCGCTCTTCCTTCTCTCGTACTCTTTCGTTCCCGCCCCTCGTACTCTTCTTTCTGCCTAGATCATTTCTGTCCTTGTCTTGATCTTCTGTCGGTTTCCTCATTCCCTTCTATAACTCTCTCCGCTTTTCCTATCAGTGCGATCTGTATTTCTACAGAGCGCTTGTGCGGCTTATTAATTCCGCCCTGCTTTGCGACCACTATAATCCCATCGTATAAAAAATACGTATAAAGGGATACTCATAACACATAATCCAAGTGCAAACTCCCCAGTGCTGTGTGCATAGCGCATGACGTCAATCCGGAAGAGCATTGTATACACTTGGCATTCCCGGACTGCTTATTTTTCAAATGCGCCGAGATCCTACGAATATTACTGGGGTCGACCAGCAGGAAAGTTGGAGAGAATTTCATTTGCAACAATTTCGTATTAAGTTTCATTGCCGTAATATTTGTCAAAAGTTGTCAAAACTTAAGAAAACTTTTTTTCCGCTTTCTCCACATGTGAAAATCTTGCGAGCCTATGTCATTGGCTATAACCCATGTGGTGGGCCTGTCAGGTACTTTCTCAATTTTTCTGTCGTTCTATATGGAGTCCAGCCTAACCTGGCTTTGTACTTACTTGACATAAACATAAAACAACACTCGTAAAACATAAAGTTAATGAGACTGACCTCGTTCCCGGGCCGAGACGGCATGCCTTCCCTCCGTCGGGTGAGTTAACCAGCACAGAGCCACGAACGCAGCCACTATTTGATAAGAGATCAGACTGATTAGTGTGGATTCAGATAGCTCCCTGAATCGCAAGTACAGACAACTGTAATCAATTGGTTAATAAATTGATGAAACTCCGCGCGTCATTAATAATAATTAAGCACAAAATAATAGAGAATTAAATTTGGAATTTACCCAAGAGATTGCCGCATTTGAAGCTCATCATTGTCATAGAAAGAAAATGACAATTGGATATGAGATTGGGTTGTTCGCGGTTGTAAGGAAAGACTTCTACCGCGTTGGCAATTCCGGTCAATCACCAGGAAGTCACTGACTCCAACTTGTAAATAAAAAAGAAAGGAAACATGTTTTTTTCATAACAATTGCTGTACTATGGAAATTACATTTGTTTGTTTGAGCGAATAAGAACAATTTTAGGAGGAATTGTTGACGAATTGTCATTTGTAACGTTTTTACCGATACCCGTATTAGACAAGTCATTGATTCATTTCCTGGCTGGCGAAGGATATACGGGGTGCGGCAAGATAACGACTCTTTTGTAGAATTTAAAAAAAAACGAACCACTCTGTATGATTTAAGCAGCTTAACTCTCTCGCAGGCACTGACGCTTAAAGTTGTCTAAAAGGGACGACTTTTAAGCATTCGTGCCTGGTAATGGTTAACCGGCCTAACCCTAACAAATGCAAAAGGTCTCAGCTAACAATAATTTTTTTTATTTCACGATTTTTACAGCATACCCATGAAGTCTTGCCTTTTTTCTATGGTAAGTATTTCTTATAATAGGAAGAAGCCTTTCCTATTTTTCTATGACACCCACGATTAAAAGGGAAAAAATATTATAGTTCAACCTGATCGAATTGAAGGGTTTGGGAGATTGTTATCTGGTTATTATAGGAAAATAGGGCGTGCAACAAAATAACGACTCTCAAAGAACGCACTGAAATCGACAAAATGGTGGGGGCGTTGCTCCCTACACCATCCGCCGGGGGCTCCGCCCCCTCACACCAGTGCGGTTCTACCATAGGGCCAACAGGGCAAATGCCCTGTCGTCTCTATATCTGGCCTTGTCGTATATAATTCTTGGCCCTGTCTACATTTAATGTGAGTTCCTATTATGGTCTGAAATAGGATGTATTTGTTTGTATAGAATGCGTTGAGCGTAATGGCCAGTGGCGTAAATATGAAATATAGCCGGCGGAGCGAAATCTAAAACGGGCCCCATCTTGTATACATGTCAAATTATACATTAATTATTTAGATTAAATTTCCAGTGTTTATTATTATAGCAAGTAAAATGAGAACAGACGGCATTTCAAATTTCACATTTTCAAGCGGATTTTTAACGTTTCATGCTTTTGTGTAAGGTCCACCGCTTGCGGCGCACAGAGGGGCCGAGGAACATGTAATGTGGCCATCAGTTTTTCGCGCAAAATGACGGTGGTTGAAGAGAGTTCCGGGGTCGTCCATAAATGATTAAAGCAACCCCGGAATTAACGTGGACTAACCGATTCGGAAGTACACGTTGTTTAGACTATTTGCAGGCATCTCTGACCAACTTTAGTTTAGGAGTCAATGCCTATTACTTACCATTGACCCCCAAAGGTCACCGAAGTCATTATGGGTAACATATTCTTTATGGCCCAATTCAACTGAATTTTGTATATATGGTAGTCCTAGGTGTACTGACCGACTTTAATATTGGAACTAGTCCTAGTTGACCTCCCATTGACGCCTCCGAGGTCAGTGAAATCCTAATGGGTAACATCTTATTTATTGACCAATTCAACCAAAGTGTTTATATGTGGCAGTCTTAGGTGTACTTACCAACTTTAATGCACCTATAAGTACTACATATAAAAAATTCATTTGAGTTGTTCATTAAATAAGATGTTACCCATCATTACGTCAATGACCCCGGAGGGGGCAGTGATAGGTGAGCATGCTCTGTCACCAAAACTAAAGTTGATCAGTACACACAGGACTACTTCATATACAAAAGTCAGTAAGATTGGTCAATAAATAATAACTTAGCCATAAGGATTTCGGTGACCCTTGAGGGGTTAATGGTAGGTCAATATGCACTGGCACCCAAACTGAAGTTGGCCAGTACACCTAGGCATGCCAGCTACTAAAAATTCAATGAAATCTGTCCGTAAATTATATTTTACCCATAAGAACTTCAGTGATCCTTGAGGGGTCAATGTTAGGTCAACGAGCATTGGTATCGAAACCAAAGTTGGTCAGTATACCTAGGAATACAATATAGAAAATACAGTCGCGTTACGCTCCTAATATTTACCTTAGTGAAATTCACATTTGTGTGCACGAATTATACTGACGGCCCAAATTTAACAAAAAACGACCTATTTTCGGTGTCAATTTTCTATAACAAAATCAAAAAAGTTTCGCTAGGGAATATTTTTTTTCTAAAAATGATACGCCCAGCTATCTACCTGTCACTTTTTGAAGCATTCCAACTTCAGATCTCTTCAGATCTTATTAAACAAAATATAAAACTTTAGCTTCAAATACTGAGGTCACCAGGTCACTCCGGGTCATGGCAAAATATTTTTTTGGAAAATAAAACAATTTGAAACCAAAAACAGCTGAGATCAGATTCGAATTTATTTCTGTTCGGCGCCTACGACCAAAACTAGAATGTGCGCGAAACCAAATTTCAAAAAATGTATTGGCCATATTTTATGTTCCTCTGCCCCTTTGTGCGGCGACCCTCGCGGAGCGACTTCCGGAGGCGACATTTTTTTTGAACTTTTAAACACTGGATTCATGTAAAAGTCAGTTCAACATAAAAACTCGCTTATGAAATGGCGACAGAATTTTGTTCCATTCTGTACCTATATTTTTAGTTTTCAATCTAGCCTAAGAGCAGGCTCCCTTCGGGGTTCGAACCCTAAAAATCGTCTAAAAAATTATCAAAGAACGCTAAAATATCGTCGTAGCAATATTTTAGAGGGGGCTACGCCCCTTCCCTTTTTTTAAACATGGCAGAAATCAATTTATTCAATCATTAAAGTAGTAAGACACAAACTTAGAAGAAATGCACCCAAGAAATACCAAGGAATAAACAACCAATTTAGTAACAAAATACCACACAGATTTCAATTATCCATTCAATCTTCCTGTGATCCTCGAATGCATGTCTTGTCATCTTCGTTGGGTCCTAATTTCTCCGTTAGTGAACCAGATTGATTGTTCATCTTGAAAATGGGTGGGGGGAGCGAAAGGGTAAACAGGGGGGAAGCGAAAAGGTAAACAGGGGGAAGCGAAAGGGTAAACAGGGGGAAGCGAAAGGGTAAACAGGGGGAAAGCTAGGATAGATCTGAAAAAAAGTTAGTGTGGGTTTGTGTGGAGAAAGTTTGGTTTGGTCAAATCTAACTGTATCCTCTAAAATACCCTAAAGATTGATTACACGATCACCAATACAGCATGTTTCAAAAGTCATAGACGCAATTAAAAGTTGGTGCCCCTGAAATTCTGAGAGTATTATGTTGAAGTCGTTATTCATGAACTAACTCCAAGATTATATTATTTCTCCTCGCACACTGCGACATAGACAGTTGTTCAAGTTACCCCGAAAACTTTCAATTGCCAACTTTTGAAACATGGTGTATAAGAAGTGTCCCAGCAAGTCCGTTGCAGCTTGATGGTATGGTTGGCCCATTCTGTCTCGCTGTGCTGGGGTTCAATTCCTCGGACTTGCAATCCCGGTGGTTGCTTTAAAGAGGTTTTTTCCATTGGTTTTTCCTACTACTAGATGGTACCTACGTTGTACGTCTCTAGGCCAAATGGGAAGCAACCCAAAAATACGCGACGATGTTTGATTCGGCCTCAGCGGCTATGTCAATTAATGAGGATGTATTTTTAAGAAGTGTTCCAAATAGGTCCGAAAGGTCAGGTTTCGGATATTGGAGGAAGTTGTGAAGTTAATCACATGCAAAGTGGTCACTTTGCATTGGGAAACCGTGTTTTTTAGGGGTTAAGAATTTTATTTAAAAATATTTTGCTCTCACAAGAACGTACTATTAAAAACCCGTAACAATTCAATTGAAGCAAAAAAGAGTATGAATGGAATGGAATGAGTGTACTTCCATAAAAGCAGAACTCTAATTGTATCTCAGAGTAATATCAGATATCTGCCCCAAAACTCACCAATAGACCACTTCTTTAGCTTCTTCACCTACCGCAGCACAGAGGAATTCGTTCTTTTAAGACTTCCTTGGCTCAGCAGTCCACCACTGGTTAAGTAAACCACAATCAAAATACAAGTGTTTTTTTTTAAATTAACCGTCTCGCAGGCTATTATTATTGCAGGCTAATTACTATTGAGAACTCTTGGACGCCTGATTCTAGCCAACTGCCTTTAACTTTAGAACACTAACTGAATGTATACACTTATTGAATGGTATGATGAACTGATGAGCTGAGCTGGAAGCTCCACCAGTCACGACTCTTTTGTTTACAATTTGTGGCGGATGTGGATTGGACGGATGGACGGACCAGTGTTTTTTTGGACGCCGGCCAATATATTTGAATTGCGTTAGCCTAACGTACTGGTGACTGGGATTGGGTGTTCCCTCGTAAGTATGGCTAAATATTGTAACTGAGTGCCCGAAAGTGGAACATAGTACAAATTCATGGTTTGTAGTTCCGGACTTTACTTTATTCAACGGCAGGCACTCAATACCTGCAAAAGACACACCATGTAAATTGGAAGCGTAAGTTCCCACCCTGTACATTTGGACTTTTTTTACGTTACCATACATTATTTTCTACCTGGAGTCGGAAAAAAAAGTAAATAAGAATTGGAGTCGGACGATAATGAGTCCGACCAAAACCGTGGGATCGTGCGAAAGACTAATTATTCAGATGTGTGATGGTTATGACGAATACGGGGATGGTTCGGATGACTTGTCCCGTCCGGCGTGAAACATTTGATGACGCTTTTTCTTTTTCTTTGACATTTATGATCGAAGAGGTGGGTTTACCCGAATCTCAAATTTCTTCAAATTTTTTGTAGATAATTATAAATTTTTATCCGATTGGCAAAAACAAACAAAAATCATCATATGAATTTTTAAGGTCGGGGTCCGACCCAAGGAATCCGCTCCTTCTACCCACGTTAACCTTTCAAGAGGCGCGGATGCGGACGCTTGTTTATGAATGTTTTATCAACGCTAAATCCCAGAGTCAAATGAATTGCATATGGTTTGTACGCGATGTTTGTTTGTCGGTCTGCACTTGTTGTCTCGTCGGCCATTGTTTATGAATGTTTTATCAACACTTAAAATATAAGAAATATTTTGTCCATTTGGTAAACGAATGCATTCTCTCATTTTACTGTAACGAGATAAAGTAAAAATACAGAAGACCATTGGAATATTTGGAATGATAAATTAGAAGATCAAAAACGCCATGAGTTGGCATGTTTTAATGCATTTGCGCCCAAATAACATACATAATATTATAATATTAAATTGATATTGATTTCCGGGCGAAAATATTCAAATATGCCAAGTTATGAGGTTTTACATCTTCAAATTTAATATTCTAAACACTCAACGGTTTTTGAAAAAAATCAATTTCTGAAAAAAGAATTTGGTCTTGAGGTCAGTTTTGGGGGAGAGTTCTATGGGATATCTCATACTAAAATCTTAAGAACAAAGAATCCCCCTCCTTACACTTTTTTTTCAAAAATTTTAATTTTTTTTAACGGAAATTTGAGTAGTGGGTGGGTGCACTTGACTCAATTTAGTTTTCGGGGTAACTCTTTGGAACAAAATAGATTCGGGCAAGATCGGAGTGTTGCACCTCGGGTACTTCCCTCGTTTGTAAGTCAACTACACCAGGTGTAAATTAATGTTTTCCTTTCCTTCACTGCCACATGCACTCAATTCTTGTAGACAAACGGTTTTGTATTTTTTTTCTAACGAATAGGTTTAAAATAAATACATTGAATATTTTGTTCCACATTCACAGGATTCATTGTTGTTTGGGTCCATGTGTGGAAATTCCAAATACATTCATGAGCAACATTATTTACTTTTTATCAATTAGATATTACGTACACCAAGGGGCGTATGCCATGGCTATATGGATTCCGATGCTCATCGTTTTTGTATACATGTTTGTGCACACCAGTAAATTCTAACTGACATCTAGCAATGCAGTGCAAAATGGAATGTAACAGACTAGAAAGTATTGGAACTGTTTTTATTACTTGGAAAACAACATCAATTTCAATTCCAACTCTAAAGAATTCACAGTCGTTTAGTTTTAGATTCGAATCACTCCACTCCGCTCAATTTCTGATCTTTTTCTTGCCACCATTGATGGAATTATTTCTGAAAATCAAGATTCAAGTTTTACATGTCAAATGAGTGAAACTAACTATTGGAACGTTTTCAAGACCGTGATATTAGGTCACCATCGTCACCCGCGCCGACGCTGTTGTGCGATAATACTTCCATGGAGGACCCTGCGGACAATGACGAGGAAATTTTTAAAGGTCGCGGCAGGAATTGAACCACGCCTGTACATGGGACTAAAATTTTGTGAAATCGTCACTCAATTTGTTTATTAAGTCGTGCGACGTAATATACGGAGTAAATGACTTATTGCGGATGCCCAGTCCGTCTGTCTGTCCGTGTGTCCGTTCCAATGAAAGATATAGAATTATCCCCTAAACGTGCTCCTTACCGTTCTTTATGCTTGAAGGTGATTGCC
>JAQGCA010002415.1:0-13994 GCA_034698945.1 Protaphorura quadriocellata | reverse complement strand
TAATAACTGTGTGACTGATGACTGACTGGCAAATAATATGAACTCACTCTGGAGTCTACGACTATTCCTGTGACACTACTCTTCTATTCAATAACTGTTATGTCAACTCAGGAAACGATCCACTTTCAATCAATCAGTACTTTTTAATAACTCAAAATCTTTCAAAACTGACCAAATATTACAAATCTGATTCACCACGCTGCTACAAAAACAATGTCTGACTTTTCTGTTCAGCTCTACTCGTGGGAATGAATGAGAGAGAGGAAGAACTTCTTTTCCGTGTCCCAACGCGTCCTCTTTCCAGACACGCGTGGGTGACGCCTCTGTTCTCCCTCTTTTCCAATCACAACAACTTTACTTGGGGAGTACGATGAAGAAGGGGCGTATACTAAAGCCTCCCTCTCTCCCACAGACGCGTTATACATATGTACAGCAAACATATAATCCTTACACTGCACTGTCAACACATACCAAGCAAAGTCGAAATAAAGTCGAAATAGTCGAAATATTTCGACTTTAGGCGAAATAAAGTCGAAAAGTCGAAATAGTCGAAATAGTCGAAATATTTCGACTTTATATTGACTGAGACCGAACGACTCTTAGCCCAAAAGATACATGGCTTACGCCGAAAAGTAAATTACACTTAGAAATCCATTATACCAAAAATTATCTAGCTTAATAGCCTACATTTATCTGGATATTCAACACTGACTGCTGAGGGTAATTTTTCGCCATGCCGATCATACAGAAATAGAACACATTCAATATATAGGATAAGTTACGAAGCGGCAAGCAAGTATTATTAGGGATTTTCGACCTAATAAGCACTTTTCACAATATCTTTAACTGTCAAAACAGAAGCAACACTATAGTGATAAGTTACGAAGCGGCTACCAAAAATTTCTTGATGTTTCGTAAAGACGTAAGTGCGTTTTATATAAGGTTCCGATCGGGTAGGTTTCGGATAGCTTCGGATAAGTTGAGTTGGCCTCTGATTTGATGTCAGGGGGTTCGAAAATGAAAAAATACAAAATCTATCCGATCGGATAGGTTTTAAATTACCCGATCGGATAGGTTTTAAATTACCCGATCGGATAGGTTTTGTATTTTTTCATTTTCGAACCCCCTGACATCAAATCAGAGGCTAACTCAACTTATCCGAAGCTATCCGAAACCTACCCGATCGGAACCTTAGATTTAACAAAATGTCATATGCTAGCAGTGACGGAGTAGAAATTTAAAATTGAATAGACTATCGGCTTCCCGATAATGGCATTTCAGTGGGTTTCGCAAGAAGTTATATCCACCATGTAAAAGTTTCCTTATTCAAATGGCTGAAGATTAGTGAGTACTATCAGTACGCAATGTCCACTACCGAGCCAGGAGCACATAATACATATCTGAAGTAGTAACATGGATTTTCGAGAGTCTGCCTCTTGTTTATGGCCAATCCGTAAAATTTAAAGTGCACTTGGGCCAAATCCTTCCTATTGTGGATATGTATTCGCGACGTCCCAACAAAGTTAGTTTCAGTTTCTTGAAACCTGGCTGGCCTCCCACGGCGCGACGCTTTCTTGAGTAGAATAGAATGGAATAAGGTTTATTTCCGTGTCAAAGTTATAAGACATGACATAATCATACATTCAAATAATTACTTCACGCCTTGTGTTCGCAATGGACACACTATTTTCTACTATGAGTTAAAAAATAAGAACAAGAAAGAAAAGAAAAGAAATTATAAGCACGTATATTTTACACAGGAAACAGCAAAATTGATAATACCTTTGACAATATTTAACTCAATATGATGTATATATATTAGCCCGCAATTCCACGTAGTGTTGTCTAATTCCGAGGTCAAAATCTGGTAGGGAGGAACTGCTACGAATTGTAAACGGCAGGTCATTCCAAATTTTGGTAATATAGTATTTGAACGATTTTTTTCCGAAGGCAGAGTCTTGAAATAATGGGACGATGGTTAAGTTAAGTCGAGAGTTCTCATCCCTTATTATCCGAAAGTCATCCAAGAATGCAGAGGTTACTTTTGATTCATTGATTATGTTTTTGAAGATGAATTTGGACGCGCACACATTTCGTCTTTTTGTCGTTAGTAACCAGTTAGATTTTTCGACGTGATTCAACTTTTCTTTCGCACTAAAATTTTTATATACCACCTTTCCAAGCACACTCAGTAAAATCTTGTCTATGCTTTCAATGCCCAGGCAGGTAAACGGTAGTCTAATACACCCGGGATTAGACTGTCACAGAAGATTTTTATCTGAGGTTTTGAGGAGAATCGTCTTCGTCTGTTCAGAAAGTTTCGTCTGGCGGTAATGGTTGTAGTTACGCGTCTTAAATGATTTTCCCATGTCAGCGTTTCGTCCATTTGCAGGCCGATGTATTTAAATGCTTGTACTTGTTCTATCGCCGTGTCATAAATCTTGAGGCTCATTGTTTCGCTTTTCATGGTTCTAGCGTCTTTAAACAACATTGACTGATTGTGAGTTTTGCTGAGGCTTTTTGAGCCTGAGGCGAACGGGAATTTTCATCCCGTTCGCAATTGACCAGCTTGAAACTTCATTTACGGCAATGTGTAGTTTTTCTTCAACCTCAGTTTTAGATTTTCCAGATATGCACAGCGCAACATCATCCGCATGCATTATATACTACGTTTCGGTCTCACATTTTGGTAACCCGTTTATAAAAATGGAAAACAATAAGGGGCCAAGAATACTCCCTTCTGGAACACCGGATTTAATTGGGCCGAAATCAGAAAATACTTGGCTTACATTGACACGTAAGTAACGATCCTGCAGGTATGAGCCAAACCATTGGAGCATCTTCCCAGTGACCCCGAGCTATGATAGTTCATTGAGTAGCAATGAGTGAGGAACCAAGTCATCCGCTTTGGAAAAGTCCAGAAATACCACGCCGGTATATTCTCGGTTATTGGCACTTTCGAATACATAGTTTGTTAGCTTTAAGGCTGCCGCTTGAGTGGGAGTAATCCTCACGACACTGACCGTGGAAACTCAATCACTGTGACACGTTCTAAAATAGTTTATGTAGTAATAGAGCAAACAGAAATACCAGGAAGCATAATTGTGTCGAACGCGAGAAATGACGTTAAATGTTTCATGAATGATGCTAAGGTTTGTGTAGTTGGCCGGTTTACCTCATGTTGGGTTCCACCAGTGATACTGAAATAAAACTTATTCTATTCTATTCTCTTACCTTCACACTGCACTGTCGACCTTTCGACGATGGAAGGTATTGACTGAACAGTACAGAAGTTGTGTCTCAAGCCAAATTCAACTATTAAAAACAAAAAGCGGCAGTGCAAAACCGATTTACATTATGGATTTAATCAGAAATTACTTCGTCAAACTTTTCACACCAGTGTCTATGCTGGAAAACGATACGCCATTAATACTCGTTTTGGTTTTCTCCCCAATTAATAAATCATTCATACATCAGAACGATATTTTACTCGGACGCAGTAACTTCGTGTCTGGTGTTGAAAGGAATAACAAGTTAACTTCGTGAACTGGAATAATTCAGAAACAGACAAACAGACCCCACGGGACTCATCCCCATTACCTGAACTGTTTGTCGGGAGTTCATTCTAAACGCAATGCACGATAGAGAGGAAGAATGTATATTATGACGATAGCGCTTTAAAAGAGTCTAGGTTGGTCAAATGTCAGTCACTTTGAAATTAGTGAATGAAGGCTGACTTTTGAGTCATCATATTTATTTGAGTCAACACGTGAGGATTTTTCCACATTTGCTACAAGCATTCTGAATAGACTGGAGAAAGTTACAGAGAATGGAGGAGGGGAATAAATCTGACATTCTGCCTAGATTGCTCTTTGAAAGTAGATTTTACGGGTGGAGAATGTTTTAAAAGGCGGGAATTTATTTATGACATATTGTTTTCAATTTTCCTAAGGTGAAACGAAAACGTTAGAAATGGATACATTCACTCTTTCCCTTTTACTAATTTCGTTTTTTTCTTCGACTTCATTTCAAATTCAGGCACTTTCTTCAATTTCACTTAACACCTGTCATGTCAGGCATATATATATAGTTAAGTTTTTTTTTCATGTAATAAGAACAAGTATTTATTTTCAATACAAAGAAATCAGAAGACAATAAAATATTCATCGCACAATTATATATAATGACTAAAAAATATCACAATCTACTATCGTCACGACTGTATTAATACATATATATCTAAACAAAAAATAAGGTCTCCTATATACACCTCGATAAAACCT
The DNA here is from genome assembly GCA_034698945.1 of Protaphorura quadriocellata. Taxonomy (NCBI): domain Eukaryota; kingdom Metazoa; phylum Arthropoda; class Collembola; order Poduromorpha; family Onychiuridae; genus Protaphorura; species Protaphorura quadriocellata. The sequence continues at coordinate 9,711 of JAQGCA010002415.1, read as the reverse complement.
CCACTTATTAAATGTAAATATATTATTATAATAATATATAAGGTGGTTCGTAACTGAATCTTCTACAAAGAAGAACGAGACTGACAAAAATTCCAGCATATACACTTACTTTCAGGTTAAGACAGGGATGAAAGGTGCGTATGCCCAAATTCGGATTACTGGAAAGCTACAAGACCGACAGTGAAATATGGGAGAAAACAATACAACGAATTGAGCAACTGATATCTCGAGAAATACTTCACAAAAATGTACTCTCAATTGGATTTACAAATTGTCGCCTCTTTGAGTGCTTTTACATATAGCATCCAACGAAACTACCTGTTCCATGGACAGCTTTGGCCACAGCGAGTAGGAATGAAATATCTACCATATACCTAAGAAACAGACAAGTGTCAGTATTATAACCCCGATTATCATACAACTTGTTGATGATGCTCGTTTTATTTGGCACGAACTGCACCTAGATTGCACGAACTGCACCTTTTCTGGAACCGTAGGTTAGACTGTAGGAAATTCGAAGTTTTAAGGATTTTCCGGTAAAAATGTTAATGATACACTCAATAATACAACGTGGAAGGAGAAGCTGAACTATCAAATATGTTGTGCAAATCAGTTGAAGACATTCAGCTTTTCCGCTTCCGTTCAGGAAATAATAATGTCTGACTAACAAGTGATAGCCGCGACCATCATTACGTAGGCCAGAAACAAAGGACTTCATCAAAAATATATTTAGACCCCACTCAGAGGATGCCAATCTATTAGGGAAATTGGGTGTCAAGGTACACTCGTGGCTGGACTGAGCTTTACAAACGAGAACGTTTTTAGTTGTACAAAATTGCTTTATTGGTGATATTTGGATAATTGTTGTACCGCTGATTACTCCAAAAACCCAGTTCTTACAACACGTACAAGAACCTTCGCACAGAAAGTAATTTGAAACAATCTGACCTTTAGTATTCATTTTTTTAAGAAATGATATTTATTCAGTGAAAAGTTGAAAGTAAAGACCAAATTAAATATGCCTGTAAGTGTAGAGAAAACAGCTGAATATTCAGCTTTAGTATTCAATTGTCGTCAAATAATGGACCAGCACTCAAATTGACCCAGTGCAGGCAAACAAAATATTCATTATCTTATTTGACAATTGGAATTAGATCAGGAGCGGGTATGGACGGGATATAATTCTAATGAGGAAATGCGGGTAAAGTAACATGACAATGTAAAATATAATTACTAACGACTTATCATCACACTAATCACTGAGGCATTATAGAAAAAAAAGAATCCCTACGGCTTTCTCCTATCGTACTGGAACTAATTTCCCATCACTGAAAATGGTAAATTACAAAGTGCACATAGTTACACAGTGCTAGTAGTTGTAGTCCGTCGCAAAATAATGTTAAGCTAATAGAATATGGTGAAAGTCAGGGAGTGAAAGGAAGGGGGAGTATGAACTGACGACACTACGTGGTTTGGAACACGTCACCGTGCGCATTACTCTTTCCATACCCTGTAAACCCCGGACTAGACTTCATGTATAAAAGAGCTGATTTTCTCCAATGACTTTCCGATTCACACAGCTAAACCTGAACATTTGTTCCGAGCATTCTAAACTAGAACCTTTAACTGTGGGGGTTGAACAGGCTCCTGACGGAACAAAGTATACAAAAAGAGACAAAAAAGGATAAAAAGAATTAAAAAAGCGCTACAATTGTGAGCTCTTACACGATAATCAAACTATTGAGTTCTCACGGGCTTCTTACTTTCTCACTTTCGCTCAACGAAAACTCATTCCAAACAATTAGTAGATTACTCCATCATTGTGACGCTCTGCTTTCTATACCTCTTCTCTTGCTGTCAACAATGCTCTACAATTTTCATTTGGTGAGTGACTTTTGAAAATTACTTCATCAGAAAGTTCTCGTGTGGAATTTTTACACAAATCAAATCCTTCACAAACCTACACGAGGTTTGCCATTTAATATAATTGATAGGCGACAAAGCTGTTGATAAGATTCGTAGACCAGTTTTGAAAACTTTCTTACGCCACTATTTTCTCCAAATTACATTGAGAAGGAAGACAGAAACTGCCCCCGTTGGGAAACTTCCTGGCTAAATTCTCATTCCCCAAATACGGCGCAGAGATTCTATACTGGACGAACGCTAATCAGTAAACCTTTTAGCACTTCTTTTGTTTTTAGTTTTTTCTACTAACTCTTTTTGGTCAAACCTAACGTCAGCCTGAAACGTACTAAACGGTAAATATTCTTGCTAATCTCTTGCATTACCTTAGTAGTCAACATTTCGACACGACTTATTACGGGCATAGCAAGCTCTCGCTGAAATAGTTGAAGTGTTGTTTCGTAATTTGATATTATTTTAATCAAACTTAGGACTAAAATGAGAGAGCCTTTACTCTAGACTGAAATGGACTAGGTATGTATGTATTATATATTAGAATTTTAAGGGTGAAGCGGAAATTCGAAATTGTATTACATCAGAATTCAACGTCATACAAATTATGTGTTGATTACTTGAGGTGATATCTATTGCATTTTAATAATTTTTCATCTCTCTGTTATTCCTTCGTTGTTGGAAGAAAGGTTCGAATATTGACAACTGTTTCCTGAAATTCTTGACTTGAATAAAAGAACTAATTGACTAACTGATGCATACGGAAACACTTTACTCCATCGAAGTCACCACTCAATTGTTAGCGTGCTGAATACGTGGATAACAAGCCATAGGGTTTGACAAAAATAAACGTCCGTCAAGTTAGGAGGAGCTTGAATGAAGTCGGCCTGAAATAACATGTAAATTAAAGAAATGTGGTTGGAAATGTCAAAAACGTAGTTTGATTTTTGAAATGTGGGGTGGTCCCAAGAGATTTTACTTTGCTTAAAATTTTTATGAAGTGTATATAAGGTAAGATTTATTTGGAATGACGCACTGTGTAGTCAAATTGCATGCGACAATGTAATGCATGGAAGTATTTGATATGACAAGTCGTCGCACCAGTAAACCTCTTTTGAATTTCTCTGGATTGGCTGCTGAATTTCCAACACCGTTGAGTGAATTGACTTCCTTCCGATGTTACAAAATTTGTATGTAATATACTCCGGAATGGTGTTTTCACTATTCTAACTTTTCACCGAGCTGTCAATTAAAGTGGTACTTCAAAATAATAAGTAAACGTTTCCCCCTAACCCACGTAAGAGTGAAAGAGTGTATTAGGGTAAGCAAACACATCATATCGATTTCATATTTTGTTCTTTGTGCATATATACACCTGTAAGTTACCAGAATCCCAATGAAATGTGTACTCTGTTAATTCATTGGCCTTTGAATCCAATCCTGTCATCCTGCTAATATTCCAATCTTTGTTTACAGAAGTGATACCCGGGAGTCGAATCGAAAGTGTGACTGAGACTAAGGTTGATTAGATTTGTTATTTGTACCTTTAATTATGTACTTTGTACCTACCTATATTTATGGTGTGAAATAAATCCCGATATTTTGTAACAGAATTAAAACGTGCTTAAATATCTAGAAAATCCACGTGGACCCACAAGTACAAAATGTCAGATATCATAATCTAGTCCAACGTAGGAACGATAGATCATATTTTGAAACATTGGAACCCAGAACGTTTTATTCCGAAAGCTTCAAGCTGGAATTTTATTACTATATCCTATGACTGGGTTTCACAATTTAATATCTGATTTGTGGGATTTCCTGGTCCGACTTTCGAAAGGTAGGGAATAATTAACCTTTACTAATGCTTCAACTTTACTAGGTGAGTCGGCATGAGAACAATTTAAAAGTTTTGAAATCGGATTGTAATATCCAAGGAGTCTAAACAAATCAATCAAATTTTGTAGTCAGGAGATCCGTTGTTAGGAATAAACAAAAAAAGCAACTTTTTGAATCTCTTGTCTCAAAACCTTTTTCAGACTAGGAAAATTAAATCGGAATGGGATTTGTCCGTATTCACCTTAGAGAATACAATAGAGATAGAGGGGCAATGGAATGGTCTTTTGCGAATTTCAAACAAATATTTCCGTCCCCATTTTAAGGCATTTGACACGAGTTTTTGCTGACTAACGTTGATATGGGCATATAATTGCAAGTGCCATTTTGCCCATATTTTTCTGACTTCAATGCCAACAAATATTTTCTTCCCTTCGGTGCAGATGCAATTAAGGCAAATTTTATTCATTTTAAATAAATCTATACTCCTATCTGTAGATCTGCACTATGTGCATCTGAATGAGCAAAATGACACTTCCAATTATATTCCCATATCAACGTTACAAAATTTCAACAAAAATTCGTGTCAAACAAATAGAGATTCTAATATACATAGAGTGGCAATCCAAAAGTTTTTTTTTTAAATTCCGTCCCCACGTTAAGAGACGGAAAGTGAGTTTCTGTTGAATTTTTCATAAAATGTCATGGCGAATTTCTCTGAGAATCGAATGGCGTGTACCGAATGTGTGAGTAATTTTCACAAACATTTTGAACACCCCAGCAACTTACATTCTTTTTGTCAAAAAGTAAGCTACATGTCCACAAAATTTCTAATTCCCATACCAACGTTAGCAAAATTAAACAAAAACTCACTTTCCGTCTCTTAACGTGGGGACGGTTCGCCGTTGTTTGATTTCGGCCAAACCCTATACCATTGCCACTCTGTCTATTGTATTCTCTAAGGTGTCAAACGCCTTAACATGAGGACGAAAATCTTTATTGATTTTTTGGTCATTTTTTATCTAGAGTCTTCTTATTGTATAATCTAAGGTATTCATCTTCTACAATAGTCAGCTGCCAAGTGAGCGGAACTCAACTGGAGAGAAATGTCAATTCGGATGATTTCTATTTTTTCCTCACTACGGGATCTCCTGACTACAAAATTTGATTGATTTGTTTAGTCTACTTGGTAATGTATCCATAGGATTAAGTTAATTTTAGGTGCTCAGGACACGAATATGAGATTTTTATGGTCACATGGATTTACTTAGTACGTCATTGCGAATGGGAGCCGTCGATTTTCGGCATAGTTCAGGTTTAGTAGAACATATATGGAAAGCATTAGGTGTGGTTCAAAAAGACGTATAAGAAAGAACTGAACAGGCTGTCTTTTTTTACGGTATTTCCTTGGTACAACAAGAGGCTCATCAGTTACTTACTGTCACCTACAAAGTCAATTAGTGTTCTAGTATTTCTCAATACTGACCTTGGAGGAAAGAACTAGTCGTCGTTGAAAAGACGGCTGATTATTCTTTCTAACGAAAATACAATGAAATGGCTTTATATTATCTTCTGCAGAAAATCAGCCTCTACGATAAGACAAGTTTTAACTAATCCTGCCTCAAAGAGGATTACCATTATTTTATTTTTTTTGAGTGCTCCGTGGACACGTTAATACACGTATCATACGTAATAAGCCTGAGTCTTTCCAGGAATGGACCAAAATTTCGCCAACCGATGCCAAGTTCGTTAACTAACGAAAGTCTTATGCCGTATCGAAGTTCTGGATAAAGTATTGTTTTATTCGGAATGACGGAATTAGCGTCACTCACTGATAATTCAATGTGCAGTATTTTATGTTTATGCTGTGTCAGCTCTGGATTCAGTGACTTTAAACGTCCAGTCCAACCCCAAAAAACCCCTATACATACAGACTTTTACACTGCCAACACGAGCAGAATATTTGGGCTATTGAATACGTTTCTTAAATTATTTGAATTTGGGTCGGTAAAACAACCTTTTGTGTGCCCATTCAAATTCAAACTGATTTAGTCGAGTGACGTCAGTTGAACAGAATTGTCTCATTCCAAGCGTCCCATTCATGCATGCACTACAAAAATTTACAAAATCTCAAGGGAACCCTTCCTACAATTTCAGACAAAATAGTTTACGATTTAAATTCTGAAGAGAACATTTGTAGCCTCATCGTGAATACAATTAAATAGTAGATCTGCCTGTCAACTCAATTCAATTTCAATGTTCTAGAGGGAAGCATACAAGTTTCTTAATTCAATTATTAGACTCGAATGTATCAGTCAGGTAATACGCTCTCGTAAGTTTAGCATCAATCCTCCCTCATCATTCTTTCTTTATTGTGTTTCCTACTTTCTCGGGGTTAATTGTGTCACACCGAACGACAATCTACAGTATAGTCACTGTACGAACAACGTAATCCTGTAGAAACAATGTGCTTAGTTCTAAATGGCACCTGAATGATTAGTATTCTTTATCTTTCACGTCATTTATTTCCTTCTGAGTCAGTTCATGATGTTCTTCCTCCCTCAGGATTCAGTTGAAACACTTAGAAAGCACTTCCGTACAGAATACAAATGTTTTACAAACCGGACTACGCAGCAAAAATTTTTGGACTTCAGTGACTGGTCATAATGACTAATTGAAACTTGAAACTTGAAACTCGTCCTTACAGACCTGCAATTTATGAAAGGAGAAACCAAATTTAGTCCCGAATTCTTATCAACTAGTGAATCAAATTAATATGTAAATGTTAATTAATTTGTGGATTTAATTAATATTCAACTCTTTTCTATCTATCGTAAATTAATTGACTATGCATAACGAAGAATTGAACGCGTGTCTAAGCTATGACAGTTGATGTTCACAGATCATCGCACACACAGTCATATTAAATAACAAACATTCGCCGGTGAACGTAAAATAAATACTGTAATCATTTTCGGAGACAAAGACGATATGCAAGGTTGTAAGGGTAATTTGCGTGTAAAGAAATGATCTACATACGTAATTGTTGGCGCTTCAACTGTGCACTGAAGGAAAACAATTCGTAGACATTTTGTTATGCAATAGGCCAATTTCCCGGATTGCTAAAAGAAATTTTATAAGTTCTGGAAAAGTATTGTGACTTTCCATTCCTAAGAAAGAAATAGAAGTAGGTAGTGGATTCGAAGCTAAATGTTCGAGTACATAAAAGCTTTACTTATGGCTATGGATTCATAGCCATAATTAAAACCCCATGTGGAAATTCTGAATGAAACAGCTTGGGTGTATATGAATACCTAGTTACCTCTTGATACACATAGCTAGTTTTACTAAATGAAGAAACTTTTAAGAGTCCCAATCGCTGTTAAGATTTGTTTTAATGATGCTGTAAATTTGAATTCCCCATTAATTACATTCGCGTACTCTGGACATAAAGACAAATTCATAATCATTGTAACAGAATATTGAGCATTCAATGAATCATGAGTGTGATACACATCGTGAGTTTAACTTGTGCAATAACTTGTATCTTAACGCTGACACTTTTAAATCGAAAAGGGTTTGTAATTTCCTGGCGGAATCCATCAGAAAACGCAACATGACGTGACGTGTCCTCTGGGAATAGAATTGTACATGTGTTTGCGTGGCAAAACATTCGCATGGTGAAAGTTCATGTGGGTGGGTGAAAGGAGTGAGACCACCGTTGTGTTCTATTTTGATGAGTTGGCATCCGGAAACCCAATCAGCGTTAGAATTAGAGAACATCACCTATCATACGGTATCTCACCGTCTCTCTACATTACCAAATTTTCACCACAAACTATGTTAATTATTATTTTAATTCGTTGTGGTCAGACGGGAAGGGTGTCGCATGGAAAGACACTTCGTATGTATTTTTTCTTCCTTCTATCTTTTGTGGGAGCACAGACAAATCGGGTTTAACGTGCAGCCACTTTTCGTTGTCTTATAAATTTCTAGAAATTTGGCTAGATATATGACATAAAATCCTAAAAAAAATATAAAAATATATGCTAGTTTCATTATAATTCCGTAGTCTTCTCTGATCCGATCCGAGTCTTCAGTTTCATGGTGGAATTACTGTCAAAATGCCTCATACTCATACTATTGAGCAGTTAATCCAGGGCTCCTGAATAAAGCAGGTTATTACAATTTTTAAATCAACATTGACCTTTCGGGTAGTGAGAATAAAAATTCAATATATTATTCTCATTTGAATCAATAAGCAACAAAATGATTGAGTTATGAGAGAAAATGTCACTTAACGTACATTTAAGATGCTAGTCACTTTGCACTTACGTTCTGAACCTACACATAAAAGTCAAAGAACAGTCACACAGTCTACTCAACTCTGAAGCAAATAAATGGTGAAAGTATGATTTGGACGAAAAAGTGTATCAGCCTTGATATAAAATCAACCACATATATTTGTTTGCTTAACTATGAGTTCACTTAGCTTAAGTAATACCGTAGGTAGGGAAGTGCTTTCGATTCATAAGCTTCCATTTGCCCTGAGTACTTTTTAAGAAAAGAAGAGATGAAATTCTTGTAAGATTTTGTCAGCAGTCCCAGAGAAAGTAACCTCCATCTCGGATCAACTCGCGTTTTATAACAATAAGAAATAGCGTAGAAATACTCCATTTCAATAAGCCCACAATATTTGACTGTGATCTATCCCTAATAGTCGATCATTCTACTAATGTACTGTGCGACGTGGGATTAGATATTTTTAGACACATGTAACGTTTCTTCCGCGGGTAATTTGACTTTTAACGAAAGTTTGAAATTTTAGATGGCACAAGTAACAAGGTACGTAATTGGTATGCCATGAGTATCTCAATTTATCTTAATTCGTTAGGTGTCAGTGCGATGGCTCCCACAATTGGTAAAATTAACTCATAATATTTCTATACAATTGGCGGAGTTAGCTAAATTCTTTTTATTACGGTCTAGCATTTTTGAAATGCAGCCTTAATTTCTCTCATTTGCAATTTCTACTTAACGTGGCGATTTGATAAAGCTAAATTTTTTTCTTGTTCTTTTGATTTGTATGTCACTTGTCTCTAGAAACTATGAAATATTCTGCTATATGATACTAGACACTCCTTACTCCCTGACTTATAAAAGTAAATGCTGGCTGAAAGCCGATAATCTTCAAGAACCATAAAATTGATCAAAAGTGAAATAGGAGGAGCCGTAAGTTGTTGATTCCGAAAATAAACAAATAATTTCAGTCTGGGGGGAGTACACTACGAATTCTCATAAGATTAGGAATTCCCCTCCCCCCAATGTCGAATTCCCATTTGATTTTGTCATGCCTCCCATGTAATTTAAATACAAAATCCTTCCATTCCTCCGACAACCTTAACTATTTTTGAAAATTGAAAAATATACGAAATCCTCTAGCAGGATGGGTCACGGCTCCTCCTTATACAGCAATCAACTACACGTGAAGTCTTCTTGGTGAAATCATTATTTAGCAAAAAAAATCGTACAAATAATGTGTGTATAATTTTAGTTTAAGCCATCAAATTCGATGGAATCATTCAAATATGACAAATGTTCAATAGTTTTATTAAAAGAGAACACTATGTTTTGATCACTAACGAGTCCTTTGAGGAGGATCGTACCACATTCTCCACCCAGTCTTTTTCGTTTGCGTAAACAATATAATAAGGTAAAAACTGCTTCCAAAATTATTCGTATTCTGGTTTTGTGTAAAGAAAACGACTTGAATGATTATCCGAATTGTCATGCCATCACAAAATATTTCTTTATTAAATAGCTATTTCTCTAATTACCAGGGCACGTAAACATACCTTCCAATAGGGTGGTGACAAGGTCTATGTCTCTAATGTTGAAATTCTGGACGGCTATAAGGGACGGTTGTTTGGAATTTCGGTCGTAACCCAGGGTTTTGCGAAA
>JAQGCA010002414.1:0-13998 GCA_034698945.1 Protaphorura quadriocellata | reverse complement strand
AACTCCAAAAGTACTTAAGTCCAATTCCAAGTACTTTTCGCAAACTCCAAAAGTACTTAAGTCCAATTCCAAGTACTGACTTGTAATTGGTACTTTGTACTTAAGTACAGGTTGAAAAGGAATTGACCCATCTCTGAAAATAAGTGCATATCAACGACACTACGACACATTTCCCAATCACATATTCGGTGCCCTTCATTATTCTTTTAGAAGTACAAACAAGATTATTAGATTATCAAACAAAAATCGATAAGAAAAGTGGAAGAATATCACAGCCCCAAGGAGAACCTGTTGTCGGTATAATGTAAAATTCAACCAGGTTTATATTGAACTTGAAACAGTTTCTACGCCAATCACTTATTGCTGCTACTATAAGCCGCTGAATGTTAGCTTGGACTAGACATCATGTGTGCGTCGTGTCGGTGTTACTATAAAATTTATGTCTAACCCTAACCCGTCGCTAAATTGATTCTATCTACCTTGACCATAATTATTTTAATTACTTATACCGAATCTGTACATGTACAAGTACAGCGCATATTGGACATTACGTATTACTATGTATATATTTATTATTAGCAATAACATTTCCTCTTAATAATTTTCTGTCTCAATTTTAACTAGGCATATAAAATATTCCTACATTCAAGCATCCTCTCATCCCGTCTTGCGGTTTCAGATTGGGCGATTCGAATTCCATCCCAGCTAAGCCCCTTTCTATGTTCTACATCGGTTTTTTGCAACGCATTAGTGTAGGTCGTTGGTTCTAATATGGGTAGGTTAACTCTATCAGTTTTATATCTAAAGGAGAGGTAAGATGTACGTTCGTTAAATTGAAATTATAAGAAACATTTCATTCGGTTTTCAGCTACTTCTGTCAACTCGAGTGGTGAAGTAAATGTAATTATTTTCAGCACAAACAAACACCTAAAAAACTAAAATTGAATCAAATTATTTTTTAGTTAACAAAATGTTAATAGAAAAGGCAGACAGAAAAATTGCACATCTAATCAAACTCATTTCATCTCTAATACAACACAACTAAATAAATTGTGCATGGTATTCGTTCATTATTCATTTTAGCAGTATTACCTTGTTAAGCTCTTCAATTCGCCGCACTTGATATGGGGATGTTGATGATGACTCGAACAGGACATAGTCTGAACAGAAAATCCCAAGGTTTCCAATTAGTATAGTCATTTCAAATTCATAATTCATTGACAAATCTAAATTAACAAACAATTTACCTCCAACCCGATACATATTTGGAGTTCCGGATGGAGACGGTGTTGAATTGGACATTTTCCTTCGTCCGACGCCGCTACCGCCGTCAGCTGGACACGCCGGGGAATAAATGGTGGGATTGTTTAGTGACAACAGGGTGTCTTCAGTTTAGTACGTCCACAGTGGAACTCAAACCACAACTTCCTAAAATCAAATCACTACACCATTAACTAGCTGACACAGAAGACGGGACTAAATCCCCCGACACGGAATAAATTTGATCAATGGTCATAGACACGTGTGCTTTGTTGACAACAGGATTGACCTAAGAGGGTGATCAGTGACTCCTTCCTGTCCAGTGGTGTTGAATTTATTTCCATAACAAGGAAGAGGTCGTGTGCCAGTGACACCAAAGGATTCAAGTTCTACTCAATGACTGACTCCCTTTGACGGATGGACGACCGAACCGAGAGAGGAACGGACGGACAGCACAACCACCGCGGCCACAAAAAGCCTAGCCAAGGAATCAAGGAAATTGAATGAACCAAATCGGCCCTCTCATGGCCAACCGTGTCACCAAATCAACCTCGGTGTCACAGGTGGTGCTGTCAGATTTTTGGACCGCCCTCGACTCGTCAATAAACATTTACAGGGTGCACCAAACTTGTGTATCCAAATGTCACTTCAAACATACACAGAGCACCCATTTCATCGACCCATTACTTGTAGGTAAAACCAATTGTCAAGGAATATTTTATTTGTCACCATTTACCGATACACATTAACCGGTAATTTTAGGTCACCTTTTGAAGAAAGATGAACCAATTTGGCTATTTGGGACGTCAAGTTTCTTCAAGTAAAATAGTAAAAATCATTTGATTGGTAGATTCTTTAAAGTGTGATATTCCATCCAAAGCATTAATGTACGTAGTAAATAGCAAGATGTTTAAACAAAATTTGTAGTCAGGTGATCCCATAAATGGGAAAAACCAAAAATAATAATAATAGCAACAATCGGCTAACATGGGTAGCAGAGGAATTCCCATCTCTATAATGGTGACGGAAACCAGGTTTTCTTCACCATTCTTTTAGATTTATGTAAATCTAGAATTTTGCCTGTTTGTGATGAAACTTCTAGAATGATCTGTTGGACCAAATTTTGTAAATCATAAAATGTCCATGATTTCAAATATTAATTTGAACCGGATGTTAATCAAGTCTGAGCATCAAGTGAAATCAGGGTAGCTAAGTACCCGTTAATTGCATACTACGCAATGGAAAACTGTCATTGTATAGACTGTGGTGACATAATTTATATACAGCTGCGCATTGACCACCTTTCAATAAGAAATTTTTTAAACCGGAAGTCACAATGAAGTACCTATAGTATAAAAATCACAGCAAGGTTTATTCCATTACAGTGCAAGATTATGTCGAAAAGCGAGTTTAGAAATTCTATGCACTGAAGTTGGACTGGTTACTTACCACGGTATTTTTGTCAATGAAATTTTACAAACGATCAATCAACAAAAATAAAACCCAAAGATCGAAAAATCCAAGGAGTTTGAACCAGCTCTTCGCGTAGTCAGGAGAGCCACATCGGAGTAAACAATAGGGGAAAAGCACCGTCACCTGCCGTGCTAATTACATGTACATATACAAGTGTTGGTACAGAAGTCTTCTCTCAACACGTAAGAGCATTAGAAAATGAACTTTTTATTCTGTTAAGTACCCGAAGTTAAATATTTTTGAAAAATCTAAACTGTGGGAATGAGGACAGAATCACACGGCCGTTTCACTGGTGGCAGCCAAATTATTCTACGATATTCGTGTGTCGAGAAAAATAGGAGTGAACACAAAATTTGATTTTGTACAAAATTAGATAGGGCAAAATGTACGGGCCTCCCATCCAGGCCTGCTTTTCCCCTATTGGAATAACAACTTTTTCTCTCGTCTGGTCCGGCATCCCATGCCTATTCTACTACGAAAACCTGGTTTCCGGACCAATGTTACAAGATAGGGAATTTAATAAAAAGTTGAAGCGAAATTAAAAAATATTTCTACCTTTAATTCAATAACGAATTTTACCATTCCATTCAGTTTTTTCTTGCGAATGAGTATATGGAAACGGAAATGAGATTGGATTTGGTCTAAGCAATGAACATTTGATAAAGATGGATACAGTTTTTTTATCCATGAGGAAAATGGCTTGCAATTTTGCGGTTACTATGCCATCCTTACGTGGGGAGGTGGGGGTCACATTTTCATTGTTTTGCCCGTTGTAGCTCTCCTGGCCTGGCTACGCGAAGAACTGGTTAACTCTCATTGGAAAAATCGATTCTCATCGTAGAATCGATTTTGCTTCACACTGTTAATAGGATAGTACAACCGGTCGACCTGGTTTATATAGTGAAGTGCCCCTAGTAGTAGTTCGATTTTGCTGACTAACGAACTCGGCGGGATGATCAGAGAAGAATTGCGAAAGTTATCATGCCCCCGGACGGACGGACGGACAGACAGAGAACCCAAACAAAGTGGTAATGTAGACCTTCACTACGTTACGATCCACATAATAAGTCAAGAGTTTCCGAATAAGCCATTTTTCGAAACATTTTGCCAGCAAGAGGTTTGGAAGCAATAGTAACCATTAAAACTTGTGATTCCGGTTTCGTCGCTGGCCTTGGCCTACTGGCAAATGAGTTCAAAGATCACTTCAAATATCGCAGAAGTGATGAACTCTGTGACAGCTTTCGATACACCCCAGTTGCACAGTTTTTATTATCCGGTCACTTTACCGGTCCCGATATACGGCCAACCGGATAATACCGGGTATCCGGTGCATCCCTAGTGCTTAAACGTAAAATAAGATATGACCGGTGCCACAATTTGCGAATCTCTTTCAAATTTTGGATACCACTGCAAGAACCGGCGAAGGTCTAGCAGATGAAATTGTGTGCATATTTTCTAGAAATTGCTCTGTCTATCTGTTTGTTAAATATAAATTGATGTCGGGGCGCTTACCGTTTTGGCACACGGGCGCAAAAATGGCTTGCTTCGCCTCTGTAAATCAAACTTATATTACTTAATTCATATTAATTACTTCAAACCACTTCTTTAATTCTTGAAGTATTGGGTGGAAAGAAGGACGCATATTTAAGGGTACCGTAGATATAACATTACTTGGAAAAGTAGAAGAGTGCAGCGTGCAGCTGCAGCTCACTTCCTTTCTAAAGGTAAAACTCCGAACGTCCAAACCTATCTCTGCCCATCCACCAAGTCCAATGAATCTAACATGTAACTAAACGAATTCCATGGTGGGTGAGTACTCGAGTACGCTATGTCCAATGTCTTTAATTGAAATCTTGAATACCACTATCTAAAATTCTAAGTCAGAACTAGTCCGATTTGTTGAAATACCGGAAATTGCCATCGACAATATCACATCTTGGGTGAGACATAAAATTCATAATTTCAGCAAAGGAAAAATCCTTAATTATTGTACTATTTATGTGTGCGCGTGAATCTAATTCAGAAAGTTTGGAAGAACATTTCTTTCTGCAGTAGTGCATGCATGAAGTCCACGTCCATGCCACAATGTAAATAACAGAACAACTACACATTTTGTATTTTGACGGATAAAGCATAATATATCATATTTGTAGATCTATTATGTCAGATCCAAGTTATAATAAAATTTGATCTCAGTCTGCGAACTGATCTTGCTGAATAGAATTAAAAATAATACAGCACAGAGCATAGTATAGTTAAAATAACACGAATTTGTCAGTAAATTGATTGAAGCCTTAAAGAACTAAAATTGATTGCGATCTTCTTCATTATTCATCTTACACCGTGAGTGACTTTAACTTGCATTCACATTTTGTACTTGCAGTTGTTGAAACTGTTTAGTTTGGCCTGGGCTTCTTGCACAGATTTAATGGAAGATCTGGAAAGAGTAAACAAAACAGTTATTGTAGTTCAATATTTTGAGCATTTGAACCGCTCGAACATTTGAACAGGGAGGGCAATATGAATATCCAATAAAAAATATAAGAATCCGAGTCCGAGAAAAACAACCCCGTTACAACGATGACGTCAATTTTCGATATTTTCTGGACGTTGACCCAGATTCGGAACTCTCCAAATTCCAAAGTTAATGAAGATAACGATTACGACCAATACAAGCACAAATAGTATTTCTTATTAATATTTGAATTTGTAACATTTGTGGCATACTACGTCTGTTACCTCAGTTGTAAGGGAGTGATTGATTTGAATGAACTGATTATTAAAATGTCAGATTCATAGGTCGTACAGAACTTGCTGTACGTGGAAATGAAAACCGTGGAATATATAAAATTTTCTCCACTTAATATTCGGTTTGAATTTAGATTTGTCTATCAGTCTTGTAAAACGATTTTCATACCATTGTCACTGCTGGTCGAGCCTCTATGACCGTCCGGAAACGGAGATATATTTCTTCGGTTCATCGAGAGGTCTTGACATCCACTAGAAGAAGCTCGTTCATGGAATGATGGAAACGTTGGTGGAGGAAGGAAGAAAGGTGGTGGCCATCCTCCTCTATGACTCAAATTTAATGCTGTATCACCAGTGTAATTTAAATGCGGCATAGGATGAGAAGAAGTCCTAGATTCCGGTGGATCAAAATAAGGGTTTGAGGTATTCAAACTGGGAATGAATGTCGGTGGAAGTAGGGAAGAGTAATGATGATAAGTGGAAGGGATCATCCCTCCACTTGCTTTTTCCGGAGTCGTGTGGTGTTTCGGCCCACTAAAATATGGCTGCACAGAATTTGTTGATGATACCGGTTTGGCTATTAAAATACTAGTTGATTCACAATTTACACTTTGACTTTTTGGGCTTCGTCTGGATTTACTAGGAGAAGTGTTATTACTACTACTATGATTATTAATTGCACTTCGTTTCTTCGGCGGAGTAGGATGGATTTTACTGGAGGGTGATGCAGTACTTGTTGTCACTTGTGGTGATGGAATGGGGTCAGAGGTGTCCAATAAATGTCTTAAAAATGAGCTTTGGTCTTCATCACCCATACTAAATGGATGCACATTTGTCTTGGCCTTAACACCCTCCTTACTATTATTTTCAACTTCAGAGGATGGCCTTCTCGACGAAGAGAGGGATAAGTCTGCCAAAGGTGGAGATTCAAGACCAGTACTATTGGCAAATCTGTGTTTTAGACTCTTGCTACTAATTGGGGAAGTACCATTGGAACTATCGGTTCCCAGAAGTGAATTGATAGTGTAAGAAATAACCTTCGATACAGTCTGTTTTTGGAGGTACTTGTGATCAGGTTGACTTGTATTGATAGAACTGCTAGGTGGGGGAGAATAAGGCATTGCACTTTTTAAGTTTGGTTCAGTGAAAGGTTGAAGACGGTACGAATTTGAATAATCCGTTACTTGTTCAGTAGGCCTAGGATTTGGTTTTAATATTGAAGATGAGCTCGATGAAGATTTGGCAATATTTGAATTAGTAGTCTTTGATTTCCTGTCATTCCTTTGTCTTGTGGTATCTCTTGAAGTTCTGTTTCTGTGTTTATCAGAGATGGAGAGATCAACAGTTTTCCCATCCGTCGTGTCTCCTCCTGAAATTGTTTGTGGTCGTGAAGATTTGGAGTAATTAAGGTGTTGGGTCAAGCTCAAATTGTGTTTTAAATCAATATCATTTTGTCTCTTCTTAAAAATGGTTCCATGTCCAGGCACGCTGAGAATAGTTTTTTCTACATTCCTTTGCTGAGACTTCTTGGAAATGATTGGACGAAAACCAGACATTAAATCGCGATCACGCATTTCTGCTTTAGTCAATTTTGTCGAACTCGGTTTCACAAGTGTTCTAGGTGCACTTGTATTGCCACCGGTATTATTTTTTAAGCAGCCATGGAGTTGGGTCTCCTTTTCTCTTTTAAATTTCAATCGAATCTCAACAAGGTCTGATAGTCGTTTTTCAATAAGTTGCATAGAGACCTTCTTATTAGTTTCCGCGCGCAACTTATAATTTTCACCATTTATCAATTTACTATTAGCCACAACACTGAAAGAATCACACATGCATAAATTACCGGAACTTGCATTAAGACCACACTTGCTCACACCAGGCACAACCTTTTCACGAAATATATTCACAAAGTCAGGCATGGAGTAAGGCCGTCGAAGAGTACACAAGCGTGCTTTTGCTTGCACTTCGTGTCGAAAATTAAGGCTCACAACACAAGAAGCTGGTTTCATATAGAAATCGGAATTAAACGACAAACATCTCTGAGGCACAGGTTGCTTTCTCCAAGTACTGTCTCGAAGTCTCGGAGACGCTGACGACAGAATAGACGACCCGTCATCGGACACTAAAAATAATTCAATTTAGATATAATTAGTTCATAATTAAGAGTCAGATGTTTCGCAGTTCCTAAATCAATTAAGATACAAAAAAAATCTTACTGCTATGGGAAGTAGAACTCTCTACACGCGAGGATGACTGCACATGATTTGAATTTGGAGTTGAAAATAAGGTTTGCTGCGTTAGCTGGCAGGGAATCTTGGCTTCCTTCGTCACTTGCACAATTTGAGGAATCATCGATTTTCCTCGAACTTGAACCCATTTAGTCTTTTGGCCTTCGTCATGATGAGACAATTCAAGGCACAACATCCCATCTATAAGTAATGATAATGATAATAGCTCTTAGCAGTTTCTTGAACCAGGCAGCAATCAAAAATCGAACAATTATTTTTAAGACAAATATTTCCTGACTCGTTTTCTGTTCAAGAAAAAAATTAGTTCTTTTCAGATTATCCGGATTAAAATCTTCGCCCAGCAATATTTTTGAAAATGGCATAACGAATATTAATATTTGATTCTCTTTCTCTTCAATATATTTTACCTTTGAAAAATTTAAGCCGGCCGTTTGATTTATTCAGTTTCTGCAAGTCGTCGGGTTCTGCGGGGTTGTCCAGACTTTCTCCTTCATTCGGTGGTGTGGCCGCATCCTCCGGTTCCTCCGGGGTATGGTATCCATTGGGCGAAGTGCACTTGGACAACTTGAAGTTATTCTCATCAGAATTCAGGTTCACATTTGTGCTCTGTTTTATACTTGATGATCTTGAAGACGGGCTTGGGGTTGGGCTATTTGAGCCCGAACTTTGGCTACGAAAGCTTGCATTGCCCGGTGTTGGTGTACCAGTATCGCTCCCATTTTCGCTTGAACTAGACATAATAGGGGCGGTTGGCACAAATACACTTCGTTCATCTATTTTCTCCTACGCCTTCAAAATATAAATGCAAAATCTCTGTCTACAAATAGGAAATGTTTTTCAGAGCACTTGACAAATTTCGTAACTCCCCTCCATTCGTACGAGTTTGAAAATACACCTCTTTAATTTAAAATGCATGTACCGCTGTAACTACAAAAATCCATCGCTCTTGAGAACTTCTGGGTGAGTCTGAATATGTGGTCCAAAGGAAGTCTGAGCACTGAGGAAATTCCTATGTTTATCCTCATTTCAACATTTTCATCTTGTGTCTTGTGCCTCTCTGTATCTTCATACACTGAAAAATAAGAGTGGACTAAATTGAGTTATTTCATTCTGCTAAGGACAAAAGACACGACAAACGATTGCCTTTCTCGTGTGCCTCATAATCGCTCTTTAATGAACGGTTAGTCAATTATCCTAATCCCTTTTTTGTGACGAGTTACTGTTGTGGCTTAAGTTTCGGATGACCTAAACTCTAAAACTCTTAAATACAGTAGAATACAATACAGGTAGGTAAACCGAAATTACAATAAGAGAAAACGAAATCCCAAAGCAAATGTAGCGCCAAGTGCCAAAGAAGTTAAGGAAGTTGGCCTTGCTTGGTGGTGCCTTCTCACTCTCACTCCGTTCCCGTTCAAACGCAAAAATGTACATAGGCTTCTGGAAAGTAGGACTAATATTTCTCTCAAGATTTGCGAGTATATTAATTAATGTTTACTACGTTTTCGTGTGTTCTGGAGTATAAGAAATAATTCGCAGTTGTAATAAAAAATAAGATATTGTGCTGCTCAGGTAAAATCGCCGGACCATGTCACGATGTGTAATATCATGTATAGCGTACTTATATCTAATAACGCCCACGGTTCACTCTAGTTAAAACCTAAGATTTTCAACGGAAATGAACAATGAACGCTTGAAAAGGTAACCTATGATCCTGAAAGAGCTACAGTAAGCCTCATGGCAGCATCCCAATCTTATGAAGTACTTATTTTATTATAAACTACAAAATAAAATGAGTGGAATGACCAATTTGGTGTCCAACAATTTGGCATGGAGTATGAACATCGGGAGTTCGGCAATACGGCTCGGCATAGCATAGGGCATAGCCTTGAATAAATGGGGTAACTTCCTCATTTTCTTTTCGAACATCAACTAATTTGACTAAAGACAACTTCTATTTATCTGACTCTGACAGTCTGACACGGCAAGAAAACACGATGAGCAGATAACCCGAGATTGTATCCACGTGTGACAGGTGCTCGAGAAGAATCTCCAGGATTGTGTTAGAATTTGAATTAATCTTGTATTTAGGAGCTCAGACATTGTGATTAAATCGCGGGTATAATTGCGTTACACAGTTACAAACCGTTAAAACACTCTCATTTGAAGTTAGAAAGGTACCTACAGAGTGCAGTACCACTGGTTCTTTTAGCTGACCATTGACCACTACTAAATTGTCTGAGTCTCTGAGTGCAACTTAATACTTAAGGCTAGCAGTACAGATACGGTTCATATGAAGTTGCACTTTTGACTTTTCTTTATCAAAATATGTAGTTAAAACAAAATAAAATTCCAATTATAACCCGAACTTATAAATTCGTCTGCAACGTCATCCGCCAGTCAAAAATTTAACACCAGCCGAGCGAGCCGACTCGAAAATCCAACCAACCTAAGGTAAACGTAATACGTAAGTACAGACAGAAAATAATTTATTGGTAAATCAAACCAACAAGAACAACCAACCGATATTTAAGATATCAATAATCAATGTAATTTTAACACAGCCACATCCATCCATAACTCATAACACTACACAACGAATAAAAAATTCCGTCGTGTCGTGGTAAATAAAACAATAAAATTCTGAATTTTCACAACGTACTTTTCATCGGCTTCGTACGCTAATGCACGGTCACCTATGACCTTGCCACACTATTGATTAAAACTCAAGACAACACAGAGTCCGTTTCAACAACGATACACCGCACCGGTTGACGTTACATAATTAAGATAATAGTAAATTGGTAATTAGAAAACTAACCGTCCCCGTCAATTGTTCCTCATGCTGAAATGTTGGTTGACAAAAACAATATCATAGCGTATTGGAGTGGAGCAGATGGAAACTCTTCTTGGACACTTGGACTTGGATAAAATGTGATCCAGCAGTGTTTTTCTTAAGACTGGTCTTGAGGATGAGAATTGAAGATGTTGTCCATTTGGACAATGGCAACAGAGCAGCAGGAGCAGGAGTAGGAGCAGTCAGTCAGTAGTCTCAGTAGTGCTGGATTGGATGCACAAAATGCAGTCTATACAAGTGCTAGGGTTACTACTATGGTACTAGGTGTGTGTGTGTACGTTACGTCTAGTGTTTATCTGTGATTTGTATGGAGTTCTGGCTCTGGCTCTGTCTATGGCTATGGTGCGTGTGAATTGTGAATGCCATGCCGTGCCGTTGGACTTGGACCCAGCGCTTGCTCTTTCTTCTTCCTCGAATCTCGAGGCCAGCTGCTTCTCCTTCATTCCATTCCTTCTCACAACTGGATACATAACGTGGGACTTCTTGGCCACCACGGACAAGGGTGTCACCAAGGGTGTCACTTTTGGACCCCGTCATTTTTTACATCACATTTCCTTCAAAATTATCTTTTATTGGCAAGTTGCATGACGTATCGGATATTTAGCGCAGGGAGTGTCAAATTAAAATATGTTTACATACAGGGTGTTTCAGAAAAATCGCAGGGTTGTTTGATAATATTTTGGCGTAGTAACGAAAATTTACATTACAGGCAGTGAGATTAAACAGCCCAACAACGAAAAAAACACAAACAAATATGCGCTTTTTCTGAAACACGCTGTACGTTCGAAGGATCGAACCCCCATGTTCATGTTGGCAAGTCAGACGTAGGGATCACTCCAGTCAGCGAGTCAACTCGTCTTTCACTGATCATTGGTCCGAATTGTATCTAATACGGTTTATGACCTCTTTCCCCGAAACTTCGAAGTCTGTGATCTGCCTTGGCTGGCATTCAATCTCTCGACGAGATGAATGTTATTATCCGGGATATTTCTTATCTTCATGTATTAGTTCTGACCCTTCTGGAATGAGTGTCCAAAAGTAACTACAAGGTTGGACAGTTCACCTTTTAAGACGAAGATGTCGGCTTTACCTCCCTTTTCAAGAGTTTCCGAAATACCTATTTTCAGAATTTTGTCAACCTAATTAAAAGGTGGCTTTCTTTTTTCGGATGTTCGAGAAGCGCTTCCGAAACAGTTAATATTTTATGCCCATTTGGCAGAGATGCGGTAAAACCTGTCAACGATTGATATTCAATTCAAAGTCTGTGTTTAATACGCAAATAATTTTGATTCATTTAAATAGCCAACTCAACCAAACCGTAAATGGGGTTGAATAATCATTCCATTATCCAGATAATTGAGCAACGGGCGAACGCCATGGATGCATTCTCAACCAATCTGGGACTAACTTTGGACGTAGATTGAGCATATGGCAATCCTTTGGACCCCTGCTTTTCTTATATTCATATTGTAATAAGGATTTCTGACTACTAGTATGTATGGCTCGGCTGTGAATAGAAGAACCAAGTTTAGATTTTTTGTCTCGTAATAAAGGATGAATGGAATGGCACGCGCCCGCTTCACGCACACACCCTATCTCACTTTTCCGTTTAAGTTCTCCGGAATATTCCCACGAGTATCCCACCATCTGTGGAGAGCAAAACAGTTCGATAGACTGTTTGACAACTGGACAACGCCAAAGAATCTTAAAATACGATTGTCCGGTTTAAAATAACGTTCCTTTCCTGTCAAGCTCATAAACTGATAACGAAATCGTACCAGGGGCATTTTCTCAAGTTTCGATTCTATTTCAAATTGATCTGTCTGAAATCACATAATCACATTATGTCAAAAATTTCAGAATGGCCAATTCAAAGTCGAATGCCGGTTCAAACTGGCAATCCTATTATTATATTCTTGCATGACATGTACCTCAAATTACCTAATAGACCCGCGGCGTTCTATTCATTCAGGTGGTTTCAAAGGTCGGAGACTTTCACCACTATCCACTATCTGTAGAAAGCTGGAGAAAGACCCGCGTCCCGCTCTGTATTCACCACCAGCGCACTACTCTAATAGGTCATATACGGTTTATGCGGTTGCAGAACAATTCAAATTAGAATCATTCAAAACCTGAAAAGATAAACCTGGTTCGATTTCGTTATCAGTTATGAGCTTACCCGGAAACGAACGCTATCCTATACTACCAGCAGAACAGTGAGATATTTGCATTGTAAGATTCTTTGGCGTCGTCGTCTAGTCGTATTGTCTATAGAGTGTACTGTTTCACTCGTTGGAATATTAAGGAGAACTTAAACGCCATGACGCACTTGGCGTTCCATCGAAACTTCAGCATTTCGAATTATTTTTGTAATATTTTATGTTATTCAGAATCCAGTATTAGTGTCAAGGGAGTAGAATACTCCCTTGTATTAGTGTAAGCTTTTAATAAAAGCTGTCCCCGTCGTGGTTTAGTTGGTGACAGAAACCTTAGAAGAAACAAAATAGATGTCAGATGTTTATAACTTTTGCTGTCTTCCTGGTTTTCTAGTGATTTTCACTTGGACTAAGAACATAAGGACTAAGTCTGGTTATTTAAAAAACGGTTTCAGACGCAGACTGTGTTTAGAATTCGGGTTCATATATAAGTATCATCCAGCGATGTTTCCGTGTCTCCTTTGTGTTGAGTTTCACGTATACAACACAGAATATAGCGTACACATGCAGACATGCATGCAATAAAGTATTTTTTTAGTTTGATTTTCGATTTATTAAAGGAATGAATGCCATAAATTTGCAATTAGTCCAATTGATGTCGCAACTAAATAAAATGTGAATGGAACTAATAATCCTCCGATCATACTTGTAGCACCCACAACGGCAGTCTTCTCTTCCTTTTTAGTAACAAGGCCACTTTCACCATAACCATACCCTTTCGTTGAAGTTTTCTGTTTTAGCCGGTTTATTTGAGGAAGGTCAAGTCCGTTAATGCTGCCTAGGGAAAGATTAAAAAAATGTTTTCCTTCTTAGTTTTAAAATTTTGCGGCTTTCAATTACTAAAAACAATTTATCGGAAGCTAAGATGTCTCACGTAACTAACAATAAGACGTTACACATCTTATACAGGGGTGCCCGGATCTATGCGGACAGTTTACGTACGCCTATACCTCGCGCAGTTTGAGTCACAAAAATCTACAAAAATGCAGTCGTATCTTTCGACGGGTTGGGACAAGTGAAAATTTTTACAGATTTTTTGCATTCGGTCATTCGGGCCAAAATAGTCGCGGAAGGTGAAAGATCAGTGAGAATTTTTTCCAAACGCCGTCCAGAGTTGTCACCTTTGGTTTGGTTTGGTTTGGTTTCTTTATTAACGTGATATTCCAAAGCATTCAAACATACAAGTATGCGATTTGAT